>PVIY010049573.1:0-16666 GCA_004026745.1 Myrmecophaga tridactyla | reverse complement strand
AAAGTAATATTGAAATCTGTAGTCCAATTCCCCAAGGGAAGCTGGCTGGCAATTCTGGCAAGAGCCAATGTTGAAGATGTGGCACAAATTCTTCAGACCTCTTAAAACCTCAATTTCAGCTTTTAGGATTTGCAACTGATTGAATGAGATTACCTGTAGTGCTGAAGACAATATTCTTCATTGATTGTAGATGCAATCAGCTGACTGTAGATTCAAATCCTGACTATGAAATACATTCATGTAACATTAGGCCAGTGTTTAACCAAACAAGTGGACACCATAACCTAGCCACGTTGACACCTGAAATTAACCATCACAGCATTCCTTTATTATGGGACCTTCCCTACTTTATTTGTATAAAATAAAGCCAGAGTTATAAAGGAATCTGTATAGTACACTATAATGTTGTTGAGATCATGTCAAATATTTATGTGATTGCTTAGCATGTACACTGTGTAATCAATTCCTATAATCCCTTGAAAGGTTTAAACCTAACAGTCATACCATTCAGAGTTAAATAAATGTAGAACTTGGGTCACTTCTAAAAAGTTGAACACTGGGTCCTGAACTCAGAACTACACCAAATATTTCCATTAGGGAAACCATATTTAGAACATATTGTTTCAACTTGAAGCACTTTATCTGATCATGGAACCACATGAGAGAACAGCTTATAAATAAGTGCTGCATACCCTGTGGCATCCTGGGGAAAAGGTCCTCTCACTACTGCATAGATTAAATGTGGTCTTTCTCATTAGCCAGCTAAAGCCATTTATCAGACCAGAGGTCTCATTTTGCAAGCTGATTTTATATATAGACAAGTAGTTAGCCATCTCTAGGCTATAATTTAGTGGTGCCAGCTAAAAACCTACTTCCCTACTGGATCTGCTCATACACAAAATTCTACAATTGGAGATACATTCCACTAACTTAGGCTAAGTAAGGGCAAGTTCACCTTTTACAATGGTGAAATGCTGAGGTGGCAGTCTCACAGAAACAATACAAAACAATGTATTGTTTCTGTGGCTACAATATATCGTAGCTTCTCTCTCTGCAACTTTTCCTGCTCAGGTTTAGTTACCAGTGATATAATCAACCCCCAAGGCAGCTGGTTCCATGAGACCCCCAGTTTCTCAGCTTATGACTGTACCTCACAGTCCAGCCTACGTGAAGTGACTGTCATTAAAAACCATCTCAGCAAAAGCTAGAGGATAAAACATGGGACTGCATAACACAGTGAGCCCTGTGGTGGATGACGCCCGTGGTTCACCGTACAAATATTAAAATGCTCTTTCATAAACTAGAACAAACATACCCCACTGTTACAAGGAGCTAATAATAGGGTGGCACATGGGGAAAATGCACCTATTACAAACTACGCACTCTAGTTAATAGCAGTATTTTAATACTCGTTCATCAACAGTAATAAATGACCAACGCTAGGAGTCCATGATAGGGGGTGGGGGTTGGGGTATGAGATGTTTTGTTTTATTTTGCTTTGTTGGAGTAATGAAAATGTTCTAAAATTGGCTGTGGTGATGAATGCACAACTCTGTGATGACACTGTGAGCCGCTGATTGTTTACTTTGGATAGACTGTATGGTATGCGAACATTATTCCCATAAGGCTGTTAAAAAGAAAAGTTGAACAAAAAAAGAACAAAAGCCCATGGGATTTTGTAACAGTGACCCCTGTTGTGGACGATGACAATGCTCAATTGTACAAATATACAACTGTTCTTCCATGAGCTGTAACAAATGTGCAACAGTATTATACGGTGTTAATAATGGGGTGATAAATAAAGAAAAGTGTACCTAATACAAGCTACGGACTGTAGTTAACAGTAATATTTCCATATTCTTTCATCAGTTATAACAAAGGTACGGCACCAATGCTAAGTGTCAATACTAGGGGAGTGTAAGAGGTATGGGGTTTTCTCTATGGAGTAATGAAAACGTCCTGAAATTGATTGTGGTGATGAATGCACAACTCTGTGACAGTACTGTAAGGCGGAAAAATATAACAAAATAAAGTACCAGTGGTTAAGAGATTTCAAATAGAGGCAGGAGGCTATTCTGGAGGCAACTCTTAGGCAAGCTTCAGCTAGATATTGCTAATTGCCACGATATGCCAAGCTCCAGCCAACAGTGTTCCTGCCAACCCAAACCAGGGCTCTCTCTGAGACTCTATCAAAGTTTTACTCATTAAGTTTATTTTTCAGAAACTTAAAACTTCCAGATAAGCCCCGAAACCCAGAGGCACCAGTCTCTCCAAGAGCATCGACCAGCTGCATCCCCTACCCCATAATGCCGACACCCCTTTCCAGCATGAAGAAGTGAGAACAGTCAGTGCACAGATGAGCATTCTCTGAAGACTGGGAGAAGGATCAAATGAGAGGGAGGACCTGTATAGAGAAGATGAGAGCTAACAAATGATTATGAGCACCGAATCACTATCTGGACATTTTTTGTTAGTCTCTAGTGTACGGGAACATTTAGAAAGCAATACCTGAAATTGTGGAACTGTAAGCCATACCACACTTTGAAATCTGCTCTATAGCTACTCATTAAATCGAACTTGGAATGTATCACTGTTCTGTATATATGTGATATTTCACAATAAAAATGTTTTTAAAAATATGCCTGAAAGAAAATAATAAATAAACCACCTTGGCAACCTGAAGAACCAGTGGAAATAAGACTATCACTTCATTTTATCACCTATGACAAGGGTCTCATATTGGAGGACACCTCAGGAGGGTGAGGATGGCCATCTGCCCTTGAGAGAGTCGGCCGTCACTGAAGTGTCCACACTGGCTTAACTCCACTCTTCTGGTCATTGGTCTCCAGTCCGACAAGGCGGCCGTCATTGCTGACCATCCTGGCAGCGTGTGGAGCATCTGCCGAGTGAGGTTACCAAGTTCACACCCAACCTTGTTGATCTTGCTGAGGTCCTGGCACCAGTTTTCCTTCTGCTAAAGAAAGACTTAGTGTCTCAGTAGGAGGCCTGGCCTGGCTCCATCTCAGAAAAGCAGAGTGTCTTTTGCTGAGGACTGTTTATCTACAAGAAGTAGAGCCAGGGGATTTATGCACCCAAAGTGCCCACAGGATTGGAAATGCATTCTAGCAAAGACACCCCACAGAGCCACTGTCTTCAACCATCTGGGCCCATCAATATGGAAGCAATTCTGATGACAGGCCAGCTGTGTGGCCCTGTGGGTGGCAAATGTGTGGAGGTGTTCAATGTCCCCTAACTCAAAATACACAGAACAGAAATGCTGTAGAAAGCAGGAATCATGAAGTATGGGTGCAATCCAAAGCCCCATATTGAGGAAATGATGTCAGAAGGTTGACTTGTTATGATGTCATAGTCTCAAAGTTCTCTGCTGTCCTGTTTAAGCAAAGGCGATCACTGGCAAAGGCCATGGGACGTGAGCACTGAACACACTCTTGGAAGGAGTGGGAACTGACGTGACTCTCCTGGGGGCCAGTTTGGCAGTGTGTCTGAGAAGCCACAAAATATGTGTTCCCTTTGACCCAGCAGTTTCACATCTCAGAGTTTATGAGACACACATACAGAATGATGTTCTCTACCGCATGATTCATAAGACAGGAAAATATGAAGCAATGGAAATGTCCAATGATCAGGGTATGATAAAAATAAATTATATATATCTGTCCAATGAAATACTCTGCATTCCTAAAAGAGCACATTCCAGGACAACATTTGATGACAGAAGAACAAAATTTACAATGTCTGGTTAAATGAAAAGCTTACAAAACAGGATTATCTAAACTTCATTTTTAAGTTATTTAAAATATCAAATTAAAATTAAAAGTTAAAATAGTTTTTAAAATATATATAAGCATGCAGTAGGCAGAGTTCTAAAAAATGTCCCCCCGAGATTTTACTCCCTAGTCCCAGGGACCCGTGAACACAATGAGCTTCCATTCCTGTGATTGTGTACAGGATATAGAGCAGTTGACCTAAGCATGGAGAGATTTTTCATACAGTCCTAATCTTATCACATGCGTTCCTTTAAAAGCATAGAGTTTTGTTGAGCTGGTTGCAAATGAGGAAGTTGGAGAGATTTCAAGCATGAGAAGGATTCAATTCACCACTGCTGGTTTGAAAATGGAGAAGGCAGGCGAGAAGGAAGGTGGATACACTGATGGAGCTGAGAGACCCTGGCTGGTGGCTGGCAAGGAAAGGGGGACCTCAGCTACACCGACACGGGAAATGAACTTGGCCATCAACTGGAGTGAACTTGGGAGCAGATTCTTCCTTACAGTCCAGAATAAAGTGACTGACAGCTTACCTTCAGCCCTGTGAGCCTGGAAGCAAAGGATCTGTTTAAGCCGTGCCAGATTTCAGACCCATAATTTTGAGCTAGTAAATTCGTATTGCTTTAAGATGCTACATCTGCGGTAATTTCTTACACAGCAATAGAAAACTAATATGAGACATGCATAGAAAAGAAGACTGCACGAAAAGAAACCAAAATAATAGCAGTGGTTAGTCTCAGCAATGGAATACTTCTATTATTGTGCATTTTCTGTAATGAACATGGATTACCTTTGAATTCAAGATAAAAATACATATTTTTTAAAAAGACACAATCATATTTTCCAAAGGAGGTGGTGGATTCAATTAAATGACAGAATTCTTTCAGAATGAGTAGATTCAGAAGCAGAAAACTTAGTCCTGTAATTTGTCAATGATATACAGGGATTTTAATACAAGAAATTATAGGGATTCCGGAAATGGTATACATTACATGTGATGCCACTTTATGTGTGATCTTTTCATTGTATCTTATAGGGATGTAAAAATTATTTGCATAACTGTAAGGAAAAAAAATTATTTACCTACTGACAACATTACCGGATCAATAGCTTGAACTATGAAAAAAGTTTTATTCTCAAACACGGGAAGGATTAATATTTTAGGTTTATCCACTATTCCATAAAATGGTTGCCTCTTCCTTTACGTCTACATAGGTTAGCAGGGGAGAACCTTAAAGAACAGCCTCTTTCTTTACTCTCTTAACTGCTGACATAACCCAGGCCCTTTTGTCGCTTTTATCCACACACAAAGTGATAAATGGTGACTGCCAGGGCATGTTCCATTAGGGTATTGTGATTTAGCAACCAAGTCAACTTTTCACATCAACAGTTTGACCTTTTAACTTCCGGCAAGTCATTTAATTTTCTCACCAGCAAAATTGGAATTAACCTTGTCATCATTCAGCCTTGAGCAGGATAAAGAGTTCCATTGAATCCAACAAGTGTTCTTTATTTCTGCACGAGGAACACAATGGGTTACAAAAGCCTGCTTGTCTATCAACCTGTGCTCGTTTTGCCAAAGGGGTGTGAACTATATAAAGAGGGTTTTGGGGCAGGGAGTGGTTTTCTGAAAATATACCATACACTTGACTTTGTCCTAGATACAATGGCAAACACAAAGGAAGTAGATAGTGTCATATTTGTTCTCAGACTATTGACAGTTTTATTTTGTAGGCAAGGCATTCACCCATTTCACCCAAGAAAAATATCATGAAAGGTTCCAAGGCAGGATACAATGAAAGAATGGGAAGGGATGGAAACGTGGAAAGGAAGAAATGAGTAAAAGTAGGAACCTAGGAATTTATAGGTGTGCAGTGAGTTTATTAAATTTTAGGCTAAGAATCAAGGATGGGGGATTGTGGTTACCAAATGGAAAGTAAATAATATAAGCAATGTGACATTTGTCTATAAACGAACTAGCTAAGAAAAACATGGAAATGAAAAGAGAGACAGTGGAAAGGATGCTGCTTTCTCGGCTTCCAAGGTAGGGAACTGTTGCGTATGGCCCACATTTGAGAAATGAAAAAGGCATTGAAGTATATTCATTCATTCAATGACTACTAATTGGGCACATACCACAATCCATGCACAGGTCCCCGGCTGGGACATGCAGTAAGTGCACGTGGCAGGCAAGGCCGTCGCCCTTACAGAGCTCGCGTTCTGATGAGGGGAAAGGGAAACACAAATGTAAACAAATAATAAGAGAATGAGAACTCAGTGACATTGTTATAAAGACAACAGGTGAAGGGAAGTGATGAAGGGTTGAGAAAGTCCTTTCTGGGAGGTCACTTTTTTTAGTGCAATTTTATTGAAATACATTCATATGCCACACAAACCATCCAAAGTATACAATCAGTGGCTCACAGCATCATCATGGACAATGATGTACATACATCCCCGTGATTAATTTTAGAACATTTTCATTACTCCAGAAAAGAAAAAAAGTAAAAAAGAAAGCCCCAATCCAACCATTCCCCTTATCCCCCTCTATTATTGACCCATAGCATCAGTGTGGTACGTTCGCTTCTGGTCTGTGCTGGTTTGAATCTGTTGTGTACCCCAGAAAAGACTATGTCTTTTAATCCATTCTTGTTGGGGAAAACTTATTGTTGGGTGAGATCTTTTTATTGGATTGTTTCCAAGGAGATGTGGCCCAGCCCATTCAAGGTAGGTCTTAATTCCCATGCTTTAGAAGAGGATAAGCTATAGAGACATTTTGGAGAGAGCATTGAAACCTGAACCCAGGAGAAAAATTCAGACTGAAGCTCAGAGACATTCTGGAAAGAAGAACCAGCAGACTTCACCACGTGCTTCCCATGCGACAGAGGAACCCTGGATGCCAGGAGCCTTTCCTGAGAGAAGGTACCTTTCTCTTGATGCCTTAATTTGGACATTTTCATAGGCTTAGAATTGTAAGTTTGTAACCTAATAAATTTCCATTGAAAAAGCCAACCCATTTCCGATACATTGCATTCTGGCACTTTTAACAAACTGAAACACTGTTGATGAAAGAATGTTAAAATAATACTGTTTCGGTCCCCAGGGCCTGCCCATCCAAATAATAATAATAATAGTACTGTTATCCATAGTTCATAGTTTGCAATAGGCATGTGTTTCTCCATACATCCCTGTATTATTAACTCCTTGTAATATGTCGCATATTTGTTCTAGTTCATGAAAGAACTTTTTTATATTTGTACAGTTAATCACTGACATTTTCCAACAGAAGGTTCCCACGCTTTAACCTCCAGCTTTCCTTCTGGTGACATACATGACTCCAGATTGCCCCTTCCCACCACGTGTACACACCACTCAGTACTGTTCATTTTCTCTGGGAGGCAACTTTTGAGCCGAGGCCCGAAGAAGCAAAACGAGGCAGACTTTTGTGGCCTTGGGGATAGAATATCCCAGGCTAGATGTAAAGGCCCCATGTGGAAAAGGGCTTGGCAAGTTTGACAGAGAGAAAGAAGAATGTAGCAGGACCAGAGTGAGAGGGCCAGAGAGAGGGACGCGTTGATAGAAGGTAAGAGAGGCAGGAGCCAGGGTAACCATTTCCTTCATTGTCCAGGCAGGGACAGTTTGAGAGGGACAAGGAGGTGATAGTAATAATTATGCCAGATAACAGGGGTAAACGCTGTCCTGTAGGCAATGAGGAGGAGTTTGAATTGCATTCTAAGAGCCATGGGATCCATGAAGGCTTCAAGGCAGGATAGTGCTATGAGCTCTATGTTTTTGTTTTTTAATTCATTGGTTGGATGTGTTTAGAATGAATGGGTTGTAGAGGGCCTGAGGATGCAGGTATGGAGGCCAGAGAGAGCGAGACCTGTTGGGAGGACCCACCCTCCAGGTAGAGATGCTGTTGAACCAAGGTTGTTGGTGTGATGATGGAGAGAAGGGGATGGACTTAAGATCTGCTTTGGAAGGATAGGACTTGTGGGACGGAAATATGATGGATAAAGAAAAAGGAGAAATCGGGGCTGATCATCAGCTTTTGGTTTCAGCAAATGGGTAGAAGATGATCTTTTCATCAAAATTTGGAAGAATGTGAAAAGAAGATATCTGAGAGGTCAGAATCATAATTTAGTTTGACCTATCAAACTGAAGATCACTATTCAACACCGGATGATGATATTAAATAGACAATTGTTGTCCAGGTCTAGAGCTTGGCGAGGAGGACTTAAATGGAGTTACCTCAAAAGATACACAAGCAACAACTTGAAAAACCATAAACTTACAATGTGGTGATTATGAGGCAGGGGGAGTCAAGGGAAAGTACTTATTTCATTGCAGAGAACCTATAGACATTATTGTTTGTAAGTAAAAAACCAAGGTTTAGTAAATTAATAAAAGGTGTGTCTAATCCCAGAAGATGTAAAACAAACCATAAATCCTCCAAAGTATCAAAACAAAAAAAATACAGACATACTAAAAAAAAAGAGGCTATATAGCAAAAGATAAAAAGAACAACAGAAAACTAAAGAAAAGTAAGAGGAAGAGTTAAAAGTAAATATATATATATAATTAGATAATGGATAAGCTGATTCATTAAAAGGAATACTGATTTTCAGATGAAATCAAAATCCATTCTGAAAAAGATTGCATATGAAAGATTGACAAATGACAAGATCAAATGATAGAACTTTACAACTGCAAAAGTTGGGCAAAGACACGTTATGCAATGCAAACAAAAGAAAGGGGTGTAGCAAAAACATAAAAAATGTAATTTGTGGCAAAGAGAACAGGGTCTCTATAGTCATAAAGGGTACAACATACAGGACGAGCCTTCACTGATCTCTATGTCCCCCAAAACCTATTACCAAAATTCATAAAGCAAAAACTGAGGAGATACAAGGAGGCAAGGGAATACAAAAGCAATAGAAGATTTCACTTGTCAGCTACTGACAGATCAAGTCATAAAAAATTAAGAATATACAAAATAGTTTCAAAATGCAGTGTATCACAGTTTCATCTGAGATGCTTCTAAAAGTGCCATTCAGAAGATTCTACTTCAGCAGTTCTGGAGCAGTGTTCAGAAATCTGAATTGTAATATGCAATCCAGGTAATTTTGCTGCTCAGACCACCTTCCAAAGAAAAATTATATGAAGAGTCTAAATGATACATTGACTAAAGTAAATCTAATAGATTTATATTGAACCCGATGCTGGCATAAGAGAGAATACACTCTACTTTGAACTACACATGAAACATTTACTGATATACGTAGAAACAGTTCAGGTAATATTTTCCAACCACAATCTTAATGAAAAATAAAATAAAATTAATAACCAGAAAAACCCAAACACTGCAAAAACATCTAACTCTCATTTATCCACTAAACAACTCATTCCAATGAGGGAATCAGAATCAAAATTTCATAATACTGAAAATACAATGATTTCTTCTAAACCTACTTATCACAACCTATGGTGTTTAGCCTGATGGAAAATTCTAAACCTCAAACACCTCTCTGATTAAAGAATAAAAATAAACGATAAGTGGAAAACAATACATCTTATATCTTAGGTTTATTGAATTTTGCATTCTCAATACTACTGAGATTGTTTGCTGGCCATTTACTTTTCTTCTTTAAATTCCTTCTGTCTGTATTATTAGTCTATTTATATTTCAGATAATTAGCCTTTCTTATAAGAATGCAAAAGTTAAATAACTTTTCTTACCTCAGCGTCATGAATATATTTTGCTATATATATTTTTCAAAAAGTTTTGTCACAAAATAGATTTAAATTCATGGCGCATGCACTTCCCAAACAAACAAGCAAGCAAACAAACAAATGAAAAACCAAACAAACAAAATTCAGCAAATGGTGCTGCAATAAGGGGATACTCACATGGAAAAAGAATGAAATGTGACCCTGCCATACAGCATACAAAAAAAGTACTTTTAAATTCAGAAAAGTTTAAAGAACAACGAAACAAATCCTATAAACCTACCCTCCTATTTTAACAAATTTTGTTATTTTGCCTAGTTTTGCCACTTTAATAATTTTTTATTATAAAACCCGTCATTACTCAGAAACGTTTAGAGAATAATATTCTCTGAATAGAGAATAATACTCATGTGCCCACTACCTGACTTGAACACACTCTGCTAATTAGCCGCTTTGCTTTTGTTTCTGGAAGAACTAAAGCACCTCACGTGGCCCTTGTGGGTGGCCGTGGTGGCGTCCAGTCCCTGCTGGCTATTCCTGCCCACACCCCCGAGCCCAAATGACTTCCTCATAGCCGGGACGCGCTACCTCAGGCCCGTCGCCGGGGTCTCAGCGCAAATCGCTGACGAGGAGAAGTTTCTCCCTCCAGAAATAGCCCAACTAACAAATGAAAAAGGAATGAGAATGAGAAGATTGCATTTTGCAGTCCTTAATGAATTAATGAATCTAAGTAATTCACTTGAGCTGCTAATATGATAGGATAAAAAGAGAACAACCAGATACCCCGTATCTTCTCGCGGAAGCTCACACCAGCAGTTAGGCGGTGATCTTGCTACACAAAGAAAGAAAAAGAAACCTGAATCTCATCATCAAACTACCAATTTGATGATCAAATTTCCAATTTATAGGAAATGTAAGGAACAAATGAATAATCAGCAAAATATTGATTGTGGGGATCTCTACAAGGCAAATTACCTCATTTTTTCAACACAATAGGGTTAAAAGAAAAAAAACATAATGGAGGTGGAGTCCCTAAATGAAAAGATGTTTAAGAAACATCACTCAATTTCAATGTATGGACCTAAATTGGATCCTGATTCAGACACGCTGTTAAAAAGTAATTCTAGGGTAGTGCAATGGTGGCTCAGTGGCGGATTCTTGCCAGCCATGCCAGAGACCTGGGTTTGATTTCCAGAGCCTGTCCATGCCAAGAAAAAAAAAAGTAATTCTAAAACAAGTGGAACATGTAAACACAGATTAGATGTGGACTTTAGGTGTGATAATGGTATTGTGGCTATGCTTTTCAAAGTTATATCATTTAGAAATACCTGCCAAAAAAATGAAACGGAATTTTATAATATTCAGAGTTGCTTCAAAATAATCTTAGATGAGTGATTGGGCCATGTATGATTGATAATTGTTGAAACTGGGTTATTTCACATCGATAGAAATCTGGGATTGTTTTGGTCTCTGGAGCTGGAGTATTGCCATAACAAAATTTAAAACATGGACATGACATGTACATGTGGCACTGGCTTTGGGACTGGGTAGTGGACAAGAGCTGAAGGAGCCTTGAAAAAACTACTAGAGTCTGCTATACCTTAAAGACAAGAACATTTTAAAGTTTTGGAATGCTTTAACTTCTGCATGATGAAAAGTTAAAATAAATAATTCATATATATTTATTACAAGAGAGTTTTAGTCTCAGCTGCAACATGTAAAGAGCTTAGAATTTGTCACTCGCATCCTCACAACAACAAAAAAAATTGGGCAAATTGAAAATTAATTCCTTTTCTTGGACCTATCAGAGAGGTCACATGGCAAACCACCACCCCAGAGTTTGGAATGTCAGGTGAATACAGAGAATCACAGCTGAGGTCTGCTTACCTGGAGCAGAAGCCACTGGAACCATAAACTCGTAGGAACACTTACATGTTAATTTGGTGAATTTCTGGAGGCTGAGTGAAGGCTAGACTGGAGATACAAACTCCTGGAGGCTGCAGCCTAAAAGGGTCCCAATATTTTCATGGGCTTAAACTCCTGTAACCCTATCAGTTTCTCAGTGTAAAGACGTGAAAAAGATTCCCTTGTGGCTCTGGCAGGAGAAGGGGAAGAATTATCATTGTAAATTATACCCAGAGCCCTTTTCAGGGCTTATCCAGAGGCTTAGGCTAGCTGGGGGAAAAGCATTCCTCGCACCCCAGCACCCTCTAGGCTTCCTGTCTCACCTAGGGGAGAAAAGAAATTATAGTCAGTAGGGCGAAGGCTTCAAGGAAATATACTGAGAAATCTGCAGCAAAGAAAAGGAGAAGGCAGCAGGGAGTGAAAAAAAGGAGCTCTACCATGAGAGAAACACTTGTGACGGTCATAGCCAGGACACACAGACCCACAAAAGGCTGAGATTTAAACCTAAGACTAATAATGTGCTCCCTCTCCCTCACCTTACAACCACTGCAACTGGGTTCCAGAATAATAACGTGGATTACAGGAAGAACAGGATGCATTCTCTCTGCAGAGGAGGAGGACTTAGGGAAGTCCAAAGGCAAGAAAGAAGACGAAGACAAGGACACCGGGGTACTCTGCAGCCACCGGCACCTACAGTAACAACAACATTAAACACAGTCCCAACTCCCAGCTGGATTAAGATAAATTCTAATATTAAAGCCTTTTGTTTCTACTTCAGTTCCTATTACCTGATGCGAAATGTCCAGTTTTCAACAAAAAATTACAAGGCAAGACAAAACATAGCCTGAAGAGACAAAACAAGTAACAGAATCACACTCAGATATAACATAGGTTTTGAAATTATCGGACAAGGAATTTGAAATACTATGTTTAATCTATTAATATAAGTTAAGGGCTCTAGTGGAAAAAAGTAGACAGCATGCAAGAACTGGTGGGTAATATAAATACAGAGATGCAAACTCTAGGAAAGATACAGAAGAAAATGCTGGAAAAAAAATTTAAATTATAATAGAAATGAATAATGCCTTAGATGGACTCACCAGTGGACTCAACATGGAAAGGACAAAATAGAAGCATCATAAACTGAAATGCAAAATGGAAAAATGAATAAGATCAGAACAGAATATCCAACAATTTGGGGACAATATCAAAAGGTGTAGCATATGTGTATTTGCAACATCAATTTTTCAAAAGCAAAGGATTTAATAAATTAATGCTCAGACAAAAAACCTGGGGGACTGTATTGTTAGCAGACTTGCCCTTCAAGAAATGTTCAAAGAAGTTCTTCCATTCTGGGGACACCTCAAGACTCATGCCAAGGATGCCCAGCAACTTTACTGCCTGTTTCCAAATGATTGGACCAGCGGAGGTGGAAATCCCCAGCTCTGGCACACGCTGGGATGCCCCGCAGTCACACTGGTGCTAGTAAGTCTTCTCTGTTTTTCTTTTTCAAAAAAAAAAAAAAAAGAAAGAAAGAAAGAAAAATGCCAACAGTCAATTTAAGCTAAAAAATGTGAAAGCATAGCTTTCCAATGGGACTCTCAATCACAATACCATCATCCAGACTATAAAAGACAGAGAAAATAGTCAAAAATCCCCTAGGCCCAGATATTTATATCTCTCTATCAAGACAAGGACCTGAGAGGGTCTTGTAACTGATATTATGCCCATATCTTTATTTCCATTGTTTGTATTTAACAAACAAAAATACATGTTTGTTAAAAGGCATGAAAAACTGTGCCACCAAGCCAGCTAATTGTGATAAGCTAAAGGGAATCAATCAGAAGAAGGAGGAAAACCCAGCTGTATTCCAGGGGAGGCTAGTGGAAACCTTAGAAAGTTAATGCAAGCCCAGACTGCTGGGGACGTCAGACTGTGCTGGCTGATACTCAGTGGGACAGGTCAGAGTATTATTTCTTAATTAATACCCGAGCCACTCTTCCTGAACTGCCATCTGGGCTTATCTATACTTGGACTTGCCTAATTATGAGAGCTGGTGGTAACAGACACTCAAACCTTCCCTACTTCAGGACATTCTAGTGTTCCGTCAATTCCTCCTTATCCCTGAATGCCCCACCCTCTCTAGGGAGAACTCATCTTCACTCCATGGGGGGCACTGTAGGACAGTAAACCTAACTAGTGTTTGCCCTGAGGCCCCTACTGGATCCGAGGCCTCTTGGCATCCCAGAGGGAATCCTTATGGAAATAAACCTGTCCTTATGGAATACGCACATCCCAGGGCCAGCCCACTAAATCACTGCTGTCTACCTTCAGATTTTAAATCTTAAAAGGCACATTCTTTTGTATCTCTCTTCACCCTAACTCTCAATACCTATTTGCTTCTAAATGGCAGAAACGTAAGAATAAAATTCCCATCCTGCTCACTTAAATGGTGCTGCCCCAACGGTCTCTAAATAATCCTCATTCTGTAAAAATGCCTTAATGGCAGAACTTGTTGACCTCTAGCTGCCTCAAATACAGTCTTGCAAAGTGCTAACTTTGTGAACTAACATGTTTCTAATATGAAGTAAATGTTGTCTGTTATATTCATTACTGACTACAAGCTATAGACGGATATAGAAAAATTGTAGAAGCTTTTAAAAAGTAAATTGTGTAGTCCATGGCTAACTACAAGCTCTGAATGAATATGGAAAGTTGTAGAAAGTTTGAAAAAGTGAATTTTGTAGTCGATTGCTACAAGCCCTTAATAAATGTGGAAAGTTGTGGAAAGTTTTAAAAAGTAATTTTTTAGTCACTGCTAATTACAAGAAGTTGTGAAAAATTTGTGAACATAAATTCTGGCTATCACATTCAATGCTAACTAAAATTTAATAAGACTGTTTATAATGTTAAAAAAAAACTTGTGTAAAATCATGTATGCAGTGCTTGCTTCGGCGGCACACATACTAAAATTGGAACGATACAGAGAAGATTAGCATGGCCCCTGTGCAAGGATGACATGCAAATTCATGAAGCGTTCCATATTTTTAAAGAAAAAAAAACATGTATGCATACAAAAGTGGAATTTGGTTTTCTCTGTAAAATAATGTAAATCGTTAGTCTGCTCTTAATGAAAAGTTATAAAAAGTTTTTCTTAAACATCTGAGTACTCTGTCTAAAAGATTGAAATTTTATATCATATCAGAATAATATCCTTGTTAATGTTTATGTTAACCTTATCATCTTTATTTCACTTTTAAAGGAAATCTGTTAAAGAAAATGTGTTCTTTTGCCTTGTAAAAGTAAAGTACTAAAATAGTTTAACATACTACATTTAAAAGGTATTTAAGGGGTGGGCCATGGTGGCTCAGCAGGCAGAGTTCTCACCTGCCAGGCTAGAGACCCAGGTTCAATTCCCATGCCTGCCCATGCAAAATAAAACAACAACAACAACAACAACAACAACAAAAACATATTTAAGAAGTATTACAATAATTAAAAGAAGTGTCCTGTTCTTCTGTTAGCTACATTTTCATAAGTGAAATGTTATTCATATATTTAAAAATTGTTTAAAATTCCTAAAAATTTGACATTTCTATCTAATACTAATCTGTATGTTAACAGTTACAGATCATGAGAACAACTAAATTTACTTGTCAGCTACTCTACCTCGCTCTAAAGCGTTCCTAAAAGTACATGTCATCAGCTATAAGTCAGAACTCCATCTTCCACAAAGAAGACTTAAAAAGAACAAGCCGAGTTTATAAATTATGTTCTACCTGCTAATTAACCTAACCCTAATAAATGTGTAAAGGTAAAACAGGATAAAACTTCTGCTGTAGTTTGTCAAGTATTTTTATTTCTAAAGGTACCTGCGTTAACCAAAGAAAGCAAAATATGCAACAGTCGGCCAAACTAAAGTGAAGCCAAAGCCCTGGCCCCAGGAACTTGAGCTCAAAAAGCAAAACTAATTGCCCTCACCTGAGCTCTAAAACAAGGAAAAGGAAAAAGCCTAAATCTCTATACCAAATATACTTTCCTAGTCCTCCATGTCACAGCAGTATGGAAGGAGCAAGCCTTTTTCACAAAAGGCAAAACCCCAATTAAACACTGACAAAAAACACTCCATCTCTTAAATGCCATATTCTTATCAACAAAAAATAGTGGTAATTCATTGCCCTGGCCATCTCAAGGGAATAACTGGACTGACACAGCAGCCAAAGCCACAGCTCAATCATTCGAGCCCCCCTAAGCCTCATTCCTGCACCTCTTTTTTTTGTTGTTATTAGAAACCCAGTAGTTTATTTCAAAGTATAAATTTCAGGCTTGCTGGACAACTTAAATAAGATAGCCAGAAAATTCATTGCCCCATCAGATAGGGCTTATAGTCCCTGACAAGCAAGAAGCAGCTACAGAAAACAGACCCTCATCCCTCAGCACCCCTTAAGGTTAAGGGGTGAGACCTCTCTGCAGGGGAAGTTGAGGCAGGCTAGACCAAGGACCTGAGGGGAGGAGAGCCCGTGAGCAAGGACAATTAATCAAGGGAAGGAAAGCCTATGCCCTGCCCCCCAGACATCCTCTCTGTGGGCTACCCATTGGCAGCGGACCCATCTGAAGCCAAACAACCCCCACCTGAAAGAGTCATCTGAAGCCACTGACCCACCCAAATGCTCAGTCTACCACCAGGCACCACCCTGGAGAGCAGGGAAGGGAAGAGAAAGCCGCAAACAAGGATGGGGAAGGAGAGTGAGTAAAGTTAATCTATAAAAGCAAGTGGCCCCACATTGCCCATTGTCTCTTGCCTTTCCCACCTCTGTCTTTGTGAGGGTGTCCACATGTCCTCTCACATATGTACTCAAGACATTTTCTACCTGCTTAAGAAATATATAAAATATTTATGTCCTTTATAAGGATTGGGACGTTTTCCCCTATTATATCCTCAACTACTCTTCCTAGCCCTTTACTCCTCCTCTCTTCTCCTTCTGGGACACCAATGATCCTGATATTTGTGTGCTTTGTTTTATCCATCATTTCCCTGTGATCCAACTCAAAGTTTTCCATCTTTTTTGCCATTTTCTGTTTTGAGTTTTTGAAATCAATTGTCCTGCCCTCTAGTTCACTTATTCTTTCTTCTGCCTCTTCATATCTGCCATTGTGTGTCTCGAGTATATTTTTTATTTGTTCTGCAGCATCTTTAATCTCTGTAATATCTGCTATTTTTCTATTTATTCTTTCAAATTCCTCTT
>PVIY010049572.1:0-16652 GCA_004026745.1 Myrmecophaga tridactyla | reverse complement strand
GTATAGATTTATTCCATGCATTTAGCCTGGTGAGTGGCAAAATAGAGGCAGTTTTTTATGAAACCTAAGTTGTGTTAACCTGCAATCAAATGTAATCACCATTTTAATATTTATACATCCTTATATTGTTAAGAATCTAGTCTTAAAATGGGTTTTATTTTATTTGTTTTTCTCCTCCCTTACTTCTGTGAAATGCAGAAGGGAAAGAATGTTTCTTATTCATGTTTGTACTCCACTAACTGGTGTTACACATCTGGCTTCCACTGGAGAGCCCCTGACATCGCAGAGAACGGTGATCAAAATTCTACACACTAGCTTCAAGCTGGGGGCTCGTAGCTACTGCAGCATTGAAAAGGGGTCTTTTCCTGGCTTCTTTAAAATAAGCATGGTGATGGGATGGTTTAAGGGAAGAACACCTCTCAAATCATATGACCACTGCTGTGCTTCCGTGTGTCCTGCTTTCTTCATTACAGCTTGGCACTACATTCTTTCCCCGTATTTTAGTGGACTTTGTGTGTACGAGTGTGGGGAAATCAGTAGATGGGTGTACATTATGCATGCATCTTTCAATGTTAGAGTGATGTGCCTTCCCTTATGTTTCACAAATTATGATCACAGATTAAATCTTCTGTGCTCCTGAGAGAATGAGCTTTCTCTCACTTATTCGTGTGAGATTCGTGTATTTTGATGTTAACACTCTCAGTTATTCTTCATGTTGCATTAAATATAAGTTGAAATGTTCTCACATGAAAGTTAGCTTTTCATGTTGGGCTGAAAAAAGTCTTCATTTCTGTGTAGCAACTCATGATATTATAACTTATGGCTTTCAATTGTACCTCCCATAATGAAGAGCTGACTTTAAACACTGTGCTATTCTTGTTATGACCTAAGCGTAAGGTAAGTCACTTCTCTAACTGTATCTAAAGATTGTGATTGTTGTTCAAATTTTCTCAGCTTTTTTTTTTAAGGCATTGTCACTTTTTTTCTTCCATTTAATACGTGCTCTCCCTCCTTTCATTTTCTGTTTCATGTCTTAAGATTTCTTAATGGACAGTGTGATCTTCAACAAAATTGTATCCTACATGTAAACACTTGTTGAAATGAATTATTTGACATCTTAAAACAGTCTTTATTGTAAATGAATACCTATATTTTTAACAAGTCTCTTTGTGTTTCTCATTTCCTCTACTAATTTTAATGTAATATACTGTTTCTGCCCATTATTTTAGTTTTGATTCTAGTTGAAAGGGGAATTATTTGGCAATAGCAGATTCAGATGTTAATTATAGTAAAATAACATGATTCAATAGAATAAAGTAGTAGATAACTTGATATCATACCTTTCATTTGTAATTCCTGACAGATTTGGTATTAGGCCCAATCTTGGTTTTATTTTGTTTTTCAGACTTTCTCTTTTTAAAGGGCCAAAGCCAGGGTAAGGTAGAGGAAAAAAAAAACAACAAACCATAAAACTAGAGAAAGACCTGTAATACCATCTTTGTAGTTCATATGTGTGAGAACAAGAGGAATAGTTGTTTCCCAACTTTATTCTTTCAAGAAAATCCCATTACATTCTGAGTATTGATAGTGAAATCTTCATAGTGGGATCCTATAAAATAGAATAAATATTATAAAGATCAGTTTCATGGTACAAAAGAAGGGTCATTTGCCATATGGATAAATATTAAATTAAAAAAAAATTATCTCAATATTTTTTAAAACATTAAATTATTTAAGTAAAGAAATTCTTATAATCATTGATTTCAAAAGCAATTTTCCCCAAATCTGATTCAAATAGCCAGTTGTACGCTGTTGTTGGCAATTTGTGAACCTTGATAAATACTCAGATTTGGGGACTTGCTTTCATTATCCAGATTTATCTTCTAAAGTGTTTATATGATTCTAAACTGAAGTGCCACAAAGCAACTTCTTCAAAGAAACTTGGGTTTCTTTATTCAATTTATGCTATGAATGAATCTTCTGTAAATTTTTTTTACTCCATCAAGGAAGAGGAGAGTGTGTTTTGTTTCATGGTTTGGTTTGGTTTCATGTTTTTGGTAAAGCCAGCTAGTTCTTCACCACCATTTCCATTTAGACTATATATATATAGTCTAAATATATATATATATTTATAGGTTGCATCATTTTATGAGACAATTTGAACTACTCCTCTGAACTGTTCTGTTCATTGTAAATCTCTTGTTTCTATCCATATACTAGCTCCACTCTAGATTGGAGGGGCTTAAAGATGAACTCTGGAGGAATAGAGGCTACGACTTAAGAGTAACTATTATTGATCAAAGGAGTTGCTTTCCATTCGCAAACGGTGCTTTGCGCTATGGGTTTGGGCTCCTTCTGTTTCTACATCTTGTTGAAGACTTTCTTGACTTCCATTTACTTCTTTCAACTGTTTTTTGTCTTTCAATGTTTTCCCCCTTTTCCTAATCTCTCTCTCTCTCGCCCAGATTTCTCTCTCACTTTTTAGCTTTCTCTTGTGTTCTTTGAATCACTGTCTTAAAATGTATTTTCTGTCTTTATTAAGGTTGTCTATTAGTGTTTGTTTCTTTTCTCCTTTAAGGCTATAGTGGTATAGTTACTACTCATATTCATTTCATGGTATGCCAACTTGCTTGTTTATTTTGCAGCAAGTTCATTAGTCATTCTTACTCTCTTGGTATGAATTTTCAATAAGAAATAGCAGAACATTCTGCATTTACATATTGTCTCCTCCTGTAGGCCCACGCTTTATTTTCTATTACCTATATTCACTCCCTCAAACCTCTCTTTTCCCTTTCTTTTCCTCATACTTATCTTCCTCTCTGTATTGTTTTCTTTAAGTAATCATTAAGTTCTTTCTCATTTGGTCCAGAATTGTTCTTCAATAAGACTTCTCTGTAAAAAAAATATGAGAATATATCTTCCAGCTTAGCTTCTGCATTCTAGTATGTTTTAAACTAGTTAAACAATCTGGGCCAAAAGAGAATAATTTTAACATTTAGAATTATTTTTCCCTCCTTTTTGTGAGTGTGTATGTGTGCTTCATTGTGTGTATGTTTGTGATTTCTTTTTATTGTTGTTTCTTTAAACATTAACAATTGTTTTTTTCAGGGAAGGACAACCATAACCCACCCTAAGTTGCAACATTCTTTTCATAACTTGTTTCATTACAATAAGTAGATTGTGTTAAGCTATAGAAATTAATTTGTCATGTATATATCCACTTGGGGCAAGCTGCTGCAGAGTAGGAAGAAGAGGTATGGAGCTCAAATATAATTTTCTCTGAAATTAGCAATAATGTTAATGCCATCCAACATGGCCTTTGAATTCATCAGTTATACAGCCTTTAAAAGAATATTCTACTTTGACCTCAGCCATTTGAATCAAAGCACAAGATTTTCTGATGAACGAATACTCAAGAACTAGTAAATAAATGAATTTGATTTCATTGATTTCCAACAGGAGAATATATAATATAGATATAATCAATTATTATAATTAATAAATAACTTTAAATAAAATACTAAATAACAAAGGTTACTAAAATACAAGGTAAATATTATATATAAGAGGGTTTTTCTATTTTTCACTCAATATGTATACTTAAAACTTTTACATTAAAATATTTGGTTATAAATTTATTGTTTGAATGGTATTATTATCCCAGTCAGGAGATGTGTTAACTGCCTTAAGATGAAGGGTGTGTGTTCACAACTGAATAATGCAGTAACTTAAATTTTTTTCAAACATAGATTTCAAATACACATCAATAAAATTGCCTTCAGATTTACTTCTGTCTAATATACAATATTGTTCCCCCAGTTTTTTTTCTCTAAAATTCAGTTAGCTTCTTTGTTTAAAGTAGGGAATGGATAAATTAAAAATATATGAGACAAGTGCAAAATATTTTGACTCACAGGTTTTAATATCTGAGATATATAAGCCCTCTGCTTCTAGACCTCAGGAGCTTGCCCATTAAATCTGCTATCCATGTTATGAGCCTTAAATTACTGAATATATGCTCTCTCTGCAGGTCCAGTCCAGGTGCAGCAGCAAGGAGAATATTCTCAGAGCCAGTAAGTATTACATCATTTCAGGTGGTCTATTGAATTAGACCTTATCATGTAATAATAATAAGAATAAAGACAGACAATGGGGAAAGTTTATGTTAAGAATATAATTATTAGGACCTTCACCTTCTAAAACTATTAGTATAGATATATTAATGAATAATTCCCTTATTCTGTTTTATAGACTGAAAGCAGGACTTTGACAACACTTCTAGTAGAATGTTAATGAGTTTCTCTGTGACTCTAAGATGAGAAACTCTCTTTAATTGCCTCACTGACAAAAAGTTATTCAAGGGCGGGCCACGGTGGCTCAGCAGGTAAGAGCACTTGCCTGCTGTGCCCGAGGACCCGGGTTCGATTCCTGGTGCCTGCCCATGTAAAAAAAAAAAAAAAAGTTATTCAAAAAAGACTAATTAAAAAAAACAATAATGTAAATCCATTGAAGGAGTCTATCCAAAAGCAAAAAAAAAGGACAGGTGGAATATTTGACTCCTAATGTGTACATCACAATCATTTTGTGAATATGAATTCCTTCCTTTACAGACAGTATATATTTGAGAATATACTGCCCTAAAACAAGGATGAAGAACACTTTATTTTATTTTTTGGTGTGTTCACTAATATCATTAAGTTAGAAGTCATTTAACTTTGTGTATTATTCATTTTCCTATCGTATAAAAGAGAACTATTATAGCTTTTTCTTCCTTGTATACTTGAAATGATATGACAGTAAAAATTGTATCTCAAGAGTTTGGGGATCCTAATTGAAAGGTGATGTATAAATGCTAATTATTTTATTATTTTTCTATGTCACTTAATAGCTTACTGATACCAACATCCCATTTTCTTCCTAATTTTTCTCAAGAGAAAATGCACAGGTGGAATATAACAAAATTGGTCTATCGGATACCCACACCACTGAGAGTATTAGTAAATGGAGTGATTTATATTTCCATTTTATTTGGTTATTTAACAATCAAAATAGTAATTGAAGAACTTCAAATAGGTCAAAATTCATGTCTTATTTTATATTTTTAATGTAAATTTTTCCCATTAATGTATTGTGAATCTTACCATAGCTGGAAACTTTTGAGTTAATAAGCAAGCACATTATATTTTCAGTTATTCATAAATCAGTGCAAACAGGTATATTTCATTTGTATGCTTTCATGAGTTTCCACAACATTTGACAGACATATTGATTTGAGGAATGCTCTTCAGTAATAAAAGATATAAAGTCCTATAAACCCTCACTGTATTAGTTTCCTAGCTGCCAAAACAAATGCCATACAATAGATTGGCTTAACAACAGGAATTTATTGGCTCACAATTTCAGAGGCTAGAAGGTTTGCTTCCTGCCAGGATTGCAATTTTTGAGGTTCCTTGGCTTTTCTACTACATGGCAGTGTACATGGCCATGTCATCTCCTTTCTCCTCTGGGTTCATTGACTGTAGCTTCTTGCTTCTCCTGTGGCTTTTTCTTTTCTGTCCAATTTCCTTTGTTTATAAGGACTTCAGCAATATTGGATTAAGACCCACCCTCATTCAGTTTGGGCACACCTTAACTAATGGCAGCTTCAAAGATCCCTTTTACAAATGGGTTCACAGCCATAGAACCAGGTACTGGAACCTGAAAATGCCTTTTGTGAAGGACGTGACTCAATCCCTAACACTCACTAAGGCCTAAGGTTGAGAAACTTAATGGTCAGGGGGGTGATGATTGAATGTTTACTAAATTAAAACATATAGAGATAACAAACTTAAAATATTAGTGATATATTGTGATCACTGCTATATAAATAATTTTCCTTTATTATTTATCCTGAAATAATTATGGGTCACTGATAATAATTACGGTAATTAGAGAGAAAAGATAGTTTACTATTAAGAACATATTCCTTTGAACCTTTTTACACTTCTATCATGGATCTTTTTGTTGTTAAGACTGTTTCATTTCAATTATGCTTTTACTGGCTTGTTGGCTATTTATCACTTTGAATGGCCTCATAATGATCCAGGTTTCGCTAGTCATATTTTCTTAGGATGAAATAGTCATGTAGTTGGTCCCTACAGTCATTTAGATCCATGTGGATAGCCTATCCACATGAATTACCTTAAAATTCTGTGACTTCTATACATTTGTGGTCTTTCCTCTTAACACTAATTTACTGACTCATATACCTACGACCCTTTCATTACCTGAACTTCTTAATTTCAATATCCTGTTGTTAAGTGAGACAACATTTATCTCCCATTTTTCTTCTCTTGCCATGTGCAAGGGTACATACAAATGCCATATAGCAGTGATTTAGAACCTTTTGGCAGTTCCCCATTTTCTCAGTTCTATATTCTGCCTCTTTTCCTTTAGCCCTTTCTCCCCTACCCCCTGCATAAAATATACAGCTCCTTGTTTTTCTGGAAAACTCTTACTTGCCCTTCAAGTCTCAGTTCATTGTGATCTCCTCTATGAAGGAATTCCCCCCAACCATCATGATTAATCCTCCTTGTATTCCTACGGTTCCTCCCACACTGATCTTTTTTCATTCACTTACTGAATGAACTATCCTCAAGAATATATTAACTAACATAAAAAATTTTATGTAGCTGAGATAAAGAAAATTATAATCAATTTATTTTTTAACATTTAAAAAAGTATAAAAACAAAAGATTAATGGATCCAACATAAAGGAGAAAAGTTAGGACTTATCAAAGATGTCCATGGAATTTGTAACCCTTGTTAATGCTGCCTACTCAAAAATATCACCTAAACAACCTGATGGTAACAAAGCTGAGTTTATTCTTACTATCGTAGCAGAGAATGCTGCCTTCATAGATTCTTAGTCACAGAGTCAGAGTCTCAGAAAGGGAAGAGCAAAGGTGGAAAATTTATGAGATTTTAATGGTGGTTTAAAGCAGATCTTTTAATGTGGGGGCCTGATTAGAATTGGGTAAGTGTTATTGTATAGTTATTTAGGATCAATGAACACAGCAAGACAAGAATTTTGAGGCAAGGGTTTCTAAGAGTCTTGGTGTATAAACTGTCTTTTGGTATTTTCTATTAAGAATTGATGGCTCTTTCTGGAAGTTTCTGAAATGAGCAATACAGTTATTTGAACTTCTACTTTCCAGAGAAGAGTTTTCTGGAATAATTATGTTAATAAAGATAGTGGAATAATAACATTGTGCTAATGAAGGCAGTAGGCTGTGAAGATATCGATGGTTTTCAGTTTCATGGTTCTCCTTGTCATTCTTTGATCTGGGTTCAAAAAATAGACCATTAATATCTGGCAATGTGATCAATTCAGACCTTTACCCTTATTTGAAGGTATATCAAATATATGGGGGATACTTGATATATAATTTAACTTACATAAGTGTCAAGTTTTACTGTTCTTTTTATTGAATGATCATTTAGTAAATCATTTGATGGGCCAACAGCTGCTCAGGAACATTTAGGACTGTGAATGCAAATGAACACTCATACACAAATGTGAGGAGACAGGAATGCAAAGATGGTTGAACATACAAAAATAAATCAATGAATACACTGCATGAAAGAATAAAGAAAAACTTGCATGATTATCTCATTAGATGCAGAAAGGGCATTGGACAAAATCCAACACCTTTTCTAGATAAAAACACTCCAAAAAGTAGAAATGGAAAGGAACTTTCTCAGCATGATAGAATTCATTTATGAAAAACCCACAGTTAACCTCATACTCAACAGTGAAAGACTTAAAACCTTCTCCTTAAGATCAGGAACGAAACAAGAATGCCTATTTTCACCACTGCTACGCAAAAATACTGTACTAAAATCTCTAGCCAGAACAAGTAGGCAAGAAAAAGAAATAAAAGGTATCTAAATAGAAAGGAAGAACTAGAACTATCTCTTTTTGTAGACAACATGATCTGATACATAGAAAACCCAAATCACAAGAAAATTATTAGCGCTAATCATTGAATTCAGCAAAGTGGTAGGATGCAAGAGCAACACACAAAAACAATTCTATTCCTACATACTAGCATTGTCTAATCCAAAGAGGAAATTAAGAAAGCAATTCCATTTATAGTAGCATCTAAAGGAAAAAATATCTAAGAATAAATTTAACTGTGGATTAAAAAGACTTACATACTGAAAACTACAAAACACTACTAAGAGAAATGAAAGAATACATTAAAAAAAAATGGCAAGACATCCCATGTTCATGGATTGGAAGAGATAACATTGTTAATATGTCAGTTCTACCCAGTCAATCTACAGATTGAGTGCAGTCCCTATCAAAAGTCCATCAGCCCCTTTTGCTGAACTAGAATAGCCAATCCGCAAATTTATATGAATGGCAAGGGATCTCAAAAAGCCAAAACAATCTTGAAAAATTACAAAGAACAAAGTTGAAGGACTCACACCTCCCCAATTTCACATCATATTACAAAACAATAGTAATCAGAACAGTGTAGTTGTTGCACAGGATAGGCAAAAACAAAATAAAATAAAAATAAAAAGATCAGTGGAACAGAATTGAAAGTCCAGAAATAGACCTACACACCTATGACCATTTGATTTTTGACAGAGGTGCTAAGTACATGCAGTGGGGGAAGAACAGTCTCTTAACAAATCGTATTGAGAAAACTGGATATCCACATGTAAAAGAATGAAGTTGGACCCCTACGTCATAACATACGCAAAAATCAACTCAAGATGGATCAAGCCCCTAAATATAAGAGCTAAACTAGAAATTCTTCATGGCCTTGGATTTGGCAATGGATTCCTAGATATGACACCAAAAGTGTGAACAGCAAAAGAAAGAATGTTTTATTTCTTCAAAATTTAAAACTTTCGTGCATTGGAGGAAATTATCAAGAAAGTGAAAAGAATGGGTAAAAATAGTTTTGAAACATATATCAGATAAGGGTTTAATATTCAGAATATATAAATAACTCTTACAATGCAACAAAAAGACAAACAACCCAAAATTTAAAATGGGAAAAGGACTTGAATAGACATTTCTCCAAAGAAGATATACAAATGGCCAAGAAATATGAAAAAAATGCTGTTCAGCGTCATTGCCATTAGGAAAATGCAATGAGATACCACAATGAGATACCACTTTACATGCATAAGGATTGCTATTATTAGAAGAATGGAAAATAACAAGTTTTGGAGAGGATGTAGAGAAATTGGAACTCTAGAGCATTGTTGGTGGGAATGTAAAATGGTGCAGCCACTATGGAAAGCAGTATGCTGGATCCTCAAAAAATAAAATATAGAATTACTATTTGACCTGGCAATCTCACATCTATTTACCCAAAGAGAATGAAAACAGGGTTACAAATAGATACTTGTACGCTAATGTTTATAGCAGCGTTATTCAAAGTAGCAAAAGCTGGAGACAAATGTCCATCAACAAATGAATAGATAAAATGTGGTATATATACACAATAATATTATTCAAACATAAGAAAAAAATGAAGTTCTGATACCTGTTGCAACATGTAAACATGATGCTTAGTAAAACAAGAGACACATAAGGACAAAAATTGGATGTTATCAATATAAGAGATGACAAGAAATAGAAAAATCTTAGAGATGAAAGCAGATTAGAGGTTACTAGGAGACAGGAGGATAGAGGAATTTGGAAAAGAAAAATGAATATTCTGTGACCTAGCAACTTCACTCCTGGATTTATTTCCCAGAGAAATTCTCACCTAAATCCACATGGAAACATGATGAAGCATTAATAGCAGAGATAAGGTAAAAAGAAAAGAAAATGAGTTTTAAAGAAAATTCATTTTCTCAAGTTAACAGCTTAACGTCCTAGAATCAATACTGCCAAACTTTCACCTCCCCCTACCGAAAGAAAAATGTGATTGTGAGGAGAAAGATTATGATCAGAGTTTATAGTCATTTCTCAACTGGGCGTCAAAAGTATTCAAATTAAGCGAAGAGTATAGCTCTCATCCCCAGTCTGAGGAGCCTACAGAATCAGAATAGGGTTGTTAGCCACATTACCTAATTGTATGACTTATGTATTTGTTTTCTAGATCTTCTTTTGTAATATCAGAGATCCCAGAGCTGTCTCTGGGCATGTAAGAATTTATTCTTCCCCTCAAGCAGCATATATTACTCTTCAAGAAGCCAATATTATATTTAAAATGGCTCTGTATTTAACCACTGCTGTCTAATTACATGAACCCTTCAAGTAAGGAGCCATTTAGGGTTGGTGGCATTGTCTAACTCACCTGCCATTTTCTATTCTCTGGCCTCTGATAAAACATTAAGTGAAAAGGCGTGAGGAGAGAGGAAAGCAATCCAGAATTTCCCTCAAGTAGACAGTATTTCAATTCATAAATCAAGACCTACTTTTTTCTCTCTCTCTCTTTTAATTACATTATCTAAACTTTTTTTTTTCTTAGACTTCGAATGATAATGGGTACGCTATGGAAGGCAGGCAACTATTTACAGAAATAACAAGTTCTGTCCATTTTGTAGGTAGTAGTCAGCAGGGTTTTTTTAGTAGCCAACAGGGGTTTTTTGTGTTGTTTTTTTTTTTGGCGGGGGCTGGGGTGCATGGTCCGGGAATCGAACCGGTTCTCCCACATGAAAGGCGAGCATTCTACCGCTGAACCACCTGTAGCCAGCAAATTTTGTACCACAAATCCAATAGCAGTAATTGGGACTAACCAATGAATTGTTTACAGCCAAAATATCCCTATGAATTTGTCAAATTAACAGTTTGGTGCCATTCATCAAAAATAATTCTGCACTGAACAATGAAATGTATAATATTGAGATCATTAAATAGATACAAAGCAAAAGAGAAGTAGCGTGTTATTTGTAAGATCTATAAAATTGAGAAAGCCCCGTATAATACATCATTGTTTCCCATTAATCTTCCAGATTCTATTTCCATGAGAGTTTGGTAACAAAAGTTACTTCCCACAAACATCCCTAACTGTTACTTTGATGGAGACAAGTATCCCCTCTTTTAGGGATGATAATAGAAGATTTTAGATTTCCTTCTCTTTGGCCTATTACAGAGTTTACCTTCTGAAAAGTCACTTAAAAGTTGGATTCAGTTATCTATGAAATCAACTGATTGATTACCAGGAAGTAGAACCAAAGGAATCTGGGTGGCTCCTAAAGAAAAATGTGCACAAAACCGGTTTAGTTGTATGCTTTAAGTCGTTCACAAATAAATTATAGCCAGGTATTGGACTCATACCAATGAATGATTAGGGATGCAAAAAGACATTAAAAATAGGGGCAATAGAGGTAGCATAGTTCAAAGCCTTAAACAAGCAAAAACAGAGAAGAAAATAACCACAAAAAGCAATAACAAAAGAATGTTGATTAAAGTGTGGCAATCAGAGTTCTTGTTCTGTGGATCTTGGGTGGAATCTGTCTCACATGGCTACAGGTCCCAAGTGGAATCTGCTCTTTCAAAGAACTGTCTACTTATAGAGAGCTCCTAAAAATCCTCAGCTTGAGGTTTACAAGGATCAAATCCTTGGGTTTCACTGCTGGGCTATTTGCTAATAGGACCTGATAAGGTCCTTTCCAGTGAAGTTCCAGAGCTGTCTTTCTCTTCCAGAAGACCAGGTGTCTGGGTTTTGGTCATGCAAAGGATGTTTAGGAGGGTATTCAGGAAAGGTTGTTAATATCTGTTGATAATGCAATATTGGCCCTGTTTGCCTGCAATTGTATGGAATTTGGAATCAGATGATATTTCAAGATGTTTAGGCAGACCTGTTACTAACACATGTAAGATAGTGGATCACCCCCCAGAAGGAGTAGATCTCATTGGTATTTAAGCCAGTGGAAGTTGGCATTAAGCCAGCAGCACTAAAATCAATGGCATTAGGCTATGGAAGTTCAAGAGTCTTTGAGACTTGTGCTAATTTTGAGTTTCAGATTTTATTTGTCCTTTCTACCTTTCTTGAAGAGTGGATGCAATATGGACAGTGAAGTTTCTGATTAAGTGGTAGGGCTTTGCAAAACTCGTTAGTAACAGGCCAAGTAAGTGGGTACCTGTATCGCTAAAGAGAGAGGTCACAATTCCCCAGGTTGACTACAGAATCAAGTGATTTTGCTACTGTTAGAGCTGTAGCTCTCCATCAAGAAAAGGCTTCAAAGCAAATACTGACCAAGTCATACTCAAAACTACCTGAAGAGAGTAATTATATGAAATCCATTTGAAAGTGTTCATCGGGACCCTGATGCTTGGCTCTTGTCCATGTCCCACCTTTAAGAAAATCTACAACTTGTCAAATATGCAGCCTCTAGAGACACTGAAAATGAAATAGGTTTGGAGATTGGTACTACATGCAAGTAGGGAATGACTATTCTTTTTTAAATAATGAACAAATCTGTATACCTACCCATTGGATTTTTTTATTGGGAGGCTAGGGATGTTACAAAAATAGTACAGGGTATGTTGAATCTACTTTCTCCTAATGGTTTTGATGCTTCTTTAGTGACTGGTTTAAGAGGGTATTTTGCATTTTGGGGTAGAGATTTAGAAGGGTTGATTTGAATCTTAGTGGATTCGGCCCCAATAATCTTACCTTAATTAGTAGAAATTTTGCCCACAAAATAAGAGTTCTGACACCTCCTTGAAATCTTCAATTTTTGAGCTTCTTTTCAACACAAAGGTACTTAAAAAAGAATATCAAAATTTGCTATGATCTGATTACAAATAGCAGACTTGTCAGGGAATTAAAAAAGAGACCATCAGAAGAATATTTAATATAGCATTGCCATTTGCACAGTACACCCTCCCTATCAAGTTAGCAGGTATGGTATCATAGAGAAAGAAAGAACCTGAGTTAAAGGTGCAAGGGTGACAGGAATGACATGAAATATGTCTGACAATTATTAGAGGTATGCACCAATGAGTAGTTTTTTTACTCCAAGGGAGAGGTTCTGTGTCAGTATAGGGATTGAAGTTAATATTGTATGCCTATAGAATAAAAAATAAATTGCAAGGTTGTCCTTTAATACTTAGGGAAATCTTTCCTTTTGAGTTTAAGGGTAAAGCAAAAAAAAAATGGGCATTTGATTCCGCCTTGGGGCACCGTCATTAATAACTCATTAATTTTTTCCTTTAATTTCTTAGCTAATGCAAGACAGTTCTTTTTCCAGTATCTACAAGTATCTTTACCAAGAGATTCCCTCTTTCAGGATTTACTGACTGGTAGGAGCATGCACTTGTTTAATCTGTAAAGCTATCAATTTATTGTCTTATTTTGTTTTTGTTCTGTGACTCTCAAAATATTCAGCAAATTGCTGGAGGGCTGGCAATGGTATTATTTTCCATATTAGTTTTGCTTCCATGCTAAATCCCCAATTTTTGGTTTAAGAATATTCACAACAAATGGTCTCCTTTAGAAAATGTTTATAACAAAACAGGAGCCTAGATTGTAAGCATTAAAAGCAGACACATTTAGTCCAGAGCTTTAATTATTATTGAGGGATTTTGAGAGGCTGTTTTATATATGTATAACCTGGTATTTAGAAATAAGAGCAAAGCCTGTCAGATAGGGATTAAGATAATTCAGAACCCAGGGGTAAGCAGGGCATTGTCTATATTTTAGAACCACACCTACTATTTGAGACCAAAGGAAAAAAGGTTTATTTTGTCCAGACCTAAATTTTCTGTACACATAATCTAGCTCAACTTGCCTGGATAGCTCATTTGAACAATTGAAACACAAGGACTCCAGAATAAGAATGAGGGCCTTTAATCCTGTATAACTTAATATAATACCTGGATACATCCTAGTATATATTAAGCAGATAATAAAGAAGTATTGACAAAGTACCTTGAGGGATGGGAGAGAAAATATGAAACTATTATACTTTACCACCGGGGAAACTCCTGATACTGTGTCAAACATTAGGAATACCCAAATCAATAAATCAAGCCCTTGATCTTTTCTTTTAATACAATTTTATTGAGATATCTTATAAATTCACATTCCATATAATCATCCAAATTATACAGTGATTCGTGTTGTCATCATATAGCTATGCATTTGTCCTAACAATCAAATTTTTTAACATTTTCATTACTTCAAAAAAATAAAAATAAGAATAAAAGTAAAAATAAAAGTGAAAAAGAACACCCAAAACATCCCATACCTCCTTCCCCCTATTATTTATTTATTATTTGTCTTTTTTTTTCTTATTTATCTGTCCATACACTGGATAAAGGTAGTATCAATCACAAGGTTTTCATAATCACACAGTCACACCTTAAAAGTTCTATAGTCATTCAGTCATTTTCAAGAATGAAGGGTATTGGATTACAGTTCAACAGTTTCAGGTATTTCCCTCTAGCTACTCCAATACACCAAAACAAAAGGCATATCTATATACTACATAAGAATAACCTCCAGAGTGAACTCTCAACTCTATTTGTAATCTCTCAGCCACTGAAACTTTATTTTGTGTCATTTATCTTCTCCCTTTTGGTCAAGAACAGTTTCTCACACCTACAATACCAGGGCCAGGCTCATCACCAGGAGTTCTGTCCCATGTTGCCATGTTGTCAGGGAGATTTATACCCCTGGGGCTCCTGTCCACTTAGTGGGGAGGGCAGTGAGTTCACCTACAAAGTTGGATTAGAGAGAGACACCACACATGAGCAACAAAAGAAGTTCTCTGGGAGCGACTCGTAAGTATAATTATTAGTAGGCTTAGCTTCTCCTTTGCAGGAATAAGTTTCATAAGGACAAGCCCCAATAATGAGGGCCTGGCTCATCAAATTGACAGTCCCCAATGCTTGCAGAGACTATCAGATCTTCCCCAGGTGGGGAAGTTTAATTTTTTTTTTCCCCAGTTCCTCAAGGGGCTTCACAAATACTTTTTAATCTTCTGCCCAGATTACTCTGTACCAGGACATCATCCCAACTTGTACAAACCAATCTCACTCCCTATTCAAGGATCCATGTAATTACGATGTTTGAATAAGGTAACCATACAAGTTAGATTAGATAGTGTGCTACTGAAAATATAAATTTTGTGCCAAATAAGCATCTCTTCCTTTGGTCTCACACAGAAGTTGAAGTTTTAAAACACAGTCAGTATTATCCTTTACCCTTTAGTCTGCTTTACCTTAGTCCTAACCATATCAGTTTCATTCATGTCTCTAGTAGAAGTCTGATCCATGTTTAACTTTTTTAACAGTTGCTGTATGGGGTAATGCTGCCTTCAAGCCCTTGATCTTGAGGCTTACTCTTGTGAAGCTTATGGATGTATTAGAGAAGCTTAAGCTACCTATAGGTATGCCTAAGAATTACTTCTGGAGCACCTCTTTTGTTGCTCAGATGTGGCCTTTCTCTCTCTAAGCCCAACTCGACTAGTAAAATCATTGCCCTCCCTACTTCATGGTACATGACATCCAGGGATGGAAGTCTCCCTGGAGGCTTGGGAGATGACTCCCACGGATGACACTGACCCTGGCACCATGGGATCAACAATTCCATCCTGACCAAAAGGGGGAAAAGAAATGTAACTAATAGAGTATCAGTAGCTGAGAGAGTTCAAATAGAGTCAAGAGGCTACTCTGGAGGTCATTCTTACACAAACTTCAGTTAGACATTGCTACCTATCATAATTTGCCAAACCCCAACCAAAACCATTCCTGCCAATCCTCAAGAACACCTAGGCCGATATATAAGATTCTACAAAGGTTCCATGCAATAGAGTAACTTTCCAAAAACCTACAACCACCAGATGGGTCCCTGGACCAGATATATCCTGAAACCTAGAGGGCCCAGCCTCTCCAGAACATCAGCTAGTTCCATCTCCCTACCCCATATTATTGACAGCCCCTTCCAACATGAAAAAGTTAGAATGGCCATAGCCCAAATACCCCTAAAGAGTGGGATAAAAGGACCAAAGGTGATGGGGAGTTATACAGAGAAAGTAGGATTTAACAAAACAATTTGATTGCTGAATCATTAGATTGAGATTTCTTTTAGTCTCCATTATCTTAGAGCAGCTAGAAGTAAAAACTTAAAATAGTGGAATTGTAACCCATACCAAACTCTGAAATCTGTTATACAACTAATTGTTATTCTGTACTTTGAAATTTATTTCTTTTTGTAATATGTTCTTTTTCACAAAAAAGGGGGGGGGAGAGTCAATTATGATGATTAAAAAAATATTTATTCCTTCTAGCCTCCAATGTTCTGGAGCAGCTAGAAGGAAAAATCTGCCCATGACAAACTCTGGGATCTGTCCTGTAACTGCTTATTGAAGAGTGCTTTGAAAACTATTGCTTTTTTTCTTTATTTGCGTTGTGTATATATTATATTATCCAATTTTAAAAAGTTAAAAAAGAACATTTACAAACAAGCTAGGTGTTCTAGTTTGCTAGCTACCAGAATGCAATATACCAGAAACGGAATGGCTTTTAACAAGGGGAATTTAATGAGTTGCTAGTTTACAGTTCTAAGGCCGAGAAAATGTCCCAATTAAAACAAGTCTATGGAAGTGACCAATCGAAGGCATCCGGGGAAAGATACCTTGGTTCAAGAAGGCCGATGAAGTTCAGGGTTTCTCTCTCAAGTGAGAAGGCA
>PVIY010049571.1:0-16655 GCA_004026745.1 Myrmecophaga tridactyla | reverse complement strand
CCCAGTTGTCTGGTCAGGCAATCATTCACCTGACTGTAGCTGCAAGGATATTTCATGGCTGGTTGGTAAATCAAAAGGCTGGTGTATTAAATCATTCATCATTTGATTGCATCTGTGGCTGTTTACATCTGCAATCAAATAAAGTCTCTCACCAATGGGATAATTCAATAAGTTGAAGACTTATAAGGAAGTAGAGAGACTGTTTCACTGCTTCTTCAGCCAGTAAGCCTCTCTTGTGACATTCTCCAGACCCTTCATGAGAACTGCCATATCCACAGACCGCCCTGAAGATTTTGGACTCTTCCATTCCCACAGTTGTGTGATACACTGTTTTAGTCTGTAAGCTGCTGGAATGTGATATATCAGAAACAGCATGGCTTTTTAAAAAGGTAATTAATTAAGTTTCAAGTTTACAGTTCTAAGACCATGGAAATGTACAAATTAAGGCAAGGCTCTAAAAGTGCCCAAATTAAGACATCCAGGGAAAAATACCTAGACTCAAGAAAGCTGATGGGTCCAGAACACCTCTGTTAGCTGGAAAGGCACATGATGATATCTGCTAGCTTTTTCTCCTGGCTTCTTGTTTCATGAATCTCCCTCAGGGGAATTTTTCTCCTTCATCTCCAAGGATCTCTGGGTGTGTAGCCTCTATTGGCTCTGGTGGTGTTAAATCTTTTTCCAAAAAGGTTCCCTCTTAAAAGACTCCAGTAAGCAATCCCACCTTGAATGGGTGGAGACACATCTTCATGAAAACATCTAATTATAAGTTACCATCTGCAATTTATGTAGGTTATGTCTCCACAGAAACAATAAAAAAGATTCTACCCAATAATATTGAATGAGGATTAGAGGACATGGCATTTCTAGGGTATATATTAGCTTCAAACTGGCATATTCTATCCTTTGGATCCCCAAAAGACATGTTCTTTCCAAATGTAAAATACATTTATTGCATAACAGTATCAGAAAGCCTTAAACCATTTCAGTAACAATACAAAGTCAGTAACAGTACAAAATCTTATCAAAGTCAGCTATAGGCAAAAGTATCCTCTGCCTCTGGACCTGTGAAACTCAGAACAAGTTATCAGCTGCAAATATACAAAGGAGGAACAGTCATAGGATACATATACCCATTTCCATAGGGAGAAATTGGAAGGAACACAGGTGTCAGACCCATGCAGTTCCAAAAACTTTTAGGGAAAACTCCATTAGATTTCAAAATTTGAGTGTCATTTATTCTTGTGGCTTTGAAAAGTGGCAGTCCCATACTTTCCAAGGGTTTATGCCTGCCTGACTCTCTCCAAATGCAACTTTGGGGGACAATGGGGAGACCACCTTTCTCTCAGCTCCACCTTCTCCAAGCACTGGGGCTATGCCCAGACTCTGTGATTTCCATAGTACTCTCCCAACACTGCCAGAACAATGTGGTGGCAGCTGGACTCTCCTCAACCCCCAAGGAATGTGCTCTACTCTCTCCAAGGTGTGGGGCACAGCTCTTCCCAAAGAGGTAGAGAGCCTACGCTCTGCCTTCTGGGCAAACTCACCCTCTCCAAGTGCTAGGGTGGGTCTGCTCTCCTGGACAGAAGTTTCCTGGCTTCAGACCATAGCTTCCATGGTTCTGCCGTTGAAGTTATTTTTTATCCAATTTGTTCCTTTTCTGTCCCTCTTGGTCCAGACTGGAAGTGGTTCCATTTATACAGATCCAAAAACACTCATATTGGTCTTCTAAGCAATATGCTGGCATCCTGCCCATCAGACAAAAGTACTTTCTACAAATCTTTCCTGGATAACTCCATTTCCAATCCTGGCTTTTTATGAAATGGCTGACTAGTTCCATGTTTGGTTAAATCCTCACATGGGGCACTGTTTTCTAGGATATCCTTTTCTGGAAGCCCAGAATTTTCCAGGTCAATTTCTGGTTTCTTTATATTCAAGAGTTCAGTTCTCAGCTTATCTCTTTCCTGTCACATTTCACTATAACCTACAAGGATAAACCATGCCACACTTTCTAAATTTAATTTGAAGTCTCTTCTGCTAAATATACAAGTTCATGGCTTTTAAAATCTGCCTTCCAGATTCTTTGTCACTTAAAAAGAAGTATCACCTTCCTTCCAATTTGAAATAATACATGCATCATTTCTGCCTATCACAAGTATCTCTAGAGTCCACATTTCTACCAACAGTCTCTTCAAAGCATTCTAGGCCTTCTCTATTAAGTTCCTCACAAACTTTCCCAGAATCTTTCCCTTATCCATTTAAAAATGTCATTCCAACACATTTGGTATTTGCAAAATGCAGCATCCAATTTCTTGGGTACCAAAATTTGTTATCGTTTGTAAGCTGCCAGAATGCACTATGCCAGAAACAGAATGGCTTTTAAAAAGGGTAATTAATTAAGTTGTACATTTACAGTTCTAAGGTGTTAAAAATGTACAAATTAAAGCAAGGCTATAAAAGTGTCCAAATTAAGACATCCAGGAAAAGATACCTAGACTCAAGAAGGCTGATGGGTCCAGAACACCTCTGTCAGCTGGAAAGGCACATGGTGACATCTGCTAGCTTTTCTCCTGGCTTCTTGTTTCACAAAGTTCCCCTGGGGACACTGTCCTTCTTCATCTCCAAGGGTCACTGGTTGTGTGGATTGGTTCTGGTGGCTCTAAACTTTTTCCAAAATGGTTCACTCTTAAAGGGCTCCAGTAAGCAATCCTACCTTGAATGGATGGAGACACCTCTTCATGGAAACCATCTAGTCAAAAGTTACCACCCATAATTAGATGTGTCCTATCTCCATGAAAACAATCAAAAAGACTACCTCCATCAAAACTGAATGAGGACTAAAAGATATGGCTTTTCTAGGGTCCATAATAGCTTCAAATTGGCACAGACACCTTCATAAATCTCTTGAGATGTATGTTTATATACAGATATAGCCTGTTGGTTCTTTTTCTCTAGGGAACCCTGACCAATACACTAGGCAATCACTAATCCACTTTTTTCTATACTGACTTGCATATTCTGGACATTTCATGGGAATGAAATCATAGAACATGTGATCCTTTTTTACTGGTTTCTTTCATGCAGCATATTTTCAAGGTCCATCTATGTTGTAGTTTGTGTCAGTACTCCATCATTTTTTATTGATGAAGTATAGTCGATTGTAAGGACAGTTGATTCTTTTATATAATTCTGTTTGTTTGCTGATATTTTCTATTTTTAAGTTTGTTTGAAGAGAACTTGTCATTGATTTTTGAAACATTTTTATGATGGCTGCTTTAAAATCCTATTCACATTGTTCCATAATCTGATTCATCTTAGGGTTGGTATTCCTCTTTTCTCATTCAAGTTGTAATTTTCTTGGTTCTTGCTATGACTGTTGATTTTAATTGTATGCTGGATATATTATCTTTTATGGTAGGAAGTCCTGCTTCCTATTCACACTTTTATTTTATTAAAGTTTATCATGCAAATCTTGGCCAAGTTTGTGGATGGTGATCCAAAAGACAGTTTAATTTCAGAGTCTTTGCTGTTTTTATTGCAGTCTGCTGCAGCTCACTCTGGCCCTGATAGTATTGCCTGAAAGAACAGAAGGAATTTCCCTAGGCCAGGTCACTGAATGTCTCTGTGGGAGAGGGGCCCATCTCAGACCTGCAGGGTCAAAGAAGCCCCTCCACCTGGCCATTTGTTGTATCTGTGTGCTTTTGTCCAGTTCTGCCCAAACACCCATGTGCTTCCTGGTGGAGAGAGGCAGTCTTAGTCTCACTATGAGAAAAAATACTCCCATGCCAGATGACTTGTTGTGGAATCTTTTAATCTGTCCCTTCTCTACCCTTTTCCTTTGTCTCCTCTGTCTCAGGCCTCGAGGGACAAAAAGGCCTGCTACTCACTGCAAAGACATCTCAGGACTGGCTGGGAAGGAAGTGCTTTTCCTGGCTGCTTGTTTTTAGAGGGGCTACTCACTGATCTTCCTTTCTGGTTCTGCCAGACTTATGAAGCAAAGAATTGTGTAGTCTTTACTGCCTTTTTTTTTTTGTACTGTCTTTTGTTGTTAAGCTGAGGGTTGTTGGGTCTGGGCTGCCTTCTGTTGGAATTGGGGACATAAGATGAACTAGGTTCTGGGCTGGTTTTCTAGTCTTAAGATCCCAAAGCAGTTCATCTTCTTCCTACCACCTTTCTGACACTTACCTTGGTTGCTCCTTGCATTATTTCCAGGGTTTATAGATCTACTTAGTGGGGAGGAGCAGGAAGAAAAAGTTCTATGCTTGTCCAGACCAGACATCCTCTTGTATATTCTTTCAATTATCATAATTTTACTTATTTACTATAATGAAGGTGCTAAAATATGTGAGAGAAATATATACATATTGAAAATACAAATTTGAAATTTTTTGTTTCAGGTCTGATAATAAGAATTGTAATCTTATAATTAATTAATTAATTTCTAGGATGAATTAGCATAACAGATATGTTCAGAGAGACCTCTGTCCATATTTGGCTCATGGTAATATAACCTCTATTCGCATAATACAAAGTGCATTAACAATGTCTTTTGCTGTACACATATATATTATTTTACTTTCAGAATTTGTTTATATGTTTATATATGAACTGATAGATTGGAATGTCCTCACATCTTTGTATCTTTGTGTATGCACGGATGTGTGTGTGTGAATATGTGTAAAAGAAAAAGAAATATGTGTTTTTGTATCATAACATAATTTCATTTTTTTAATGTTTTGAGGGCAGCATATGTTATAACAGCTACCAAAGTCATCAACTCCATTCACAGCAATATTGCATTGCCCAGTTCCTGACATTTGAACAAATTGAAATTTTGAGATTCCAATGTAAAATTTTCATGATTTCAATTTTTATACAGGCAGGGATTTAAGGAGCAAGGCTTCCTATTAGTAGTGCAGGTTTCTTTTGTTTGCTTGTTTGTTTGTTTGTTTGTTTGCTTTTGCTGACTTTTGAGCATATGGAAAACTGTTTGATGGTTTTTATGGTGAATGCCTCAGCACAAGGGTATTTGTTTTTTAAATACAGCAGTAAATTTTATTGGTAAATTCTAAAATTTTAAGTTCCAAGTCATTCAGGGTTCAGGTGAAACAAGCATACAGGTACCACATCTTTATTAACCAATTAAGTATATGAGCTAAAATATAGATTTACGATCTATTGTCTCACTGGGCCCATGCCTTTAAGAACATAGAGTTTAATGAACTAATTTTCCATTTTAAAGAATATTAATATAACTTATTTAAAGTGACAATTTGTTTAGACTCTGATAAACAAGTTAGGACCCTTTATATAGAGAACATGTTTTTAAATAAAGATATTTTTCTTAGTTTAAATGAAATTATATATAGATAGTACCTCAGCCTTTCACATAATGGAAAATTCTAGAGGAAAATATGAAGGGCTGCTTTGATGGCTTCAAAGAATCAGCAGGGACACAGGCTCTTTCCAGTTCTATTTTACCTTCATCCTCACCTTGCAAGATGACTGATGAGACTCCAGATATCGTCAAGTTCTATGAAGCAAGAAGGATGATGGACCCAATACAAAATGATGCATAGGATGTCAGACCTCTTTATAAGGAACTATCCCAGATACACCACCCAACAACATTGACTTACATACCTGGGAATGCAACTTAGCCAATTGACCACTTTTATTTGCAAGAGATGCTAGCAAATATAGCTTTATAGCCAGGCATATTGTTCTTCTAACAAAACTAGATTTCTATTAGTAAGTGAAAAGAGAATCATCAGAATTTGGTACACTTCAGAAATCTTTTTAATTTCAATATGTACTTACTATTGTTTAGTGAGATTTTGAATAATGAGCATCATCTTATGCAATGGAAACTCAAGGAGCAGTTTTATTTGTTTTTTATTTTGTTAAAAAAATTCAGTTTATGTCGTATGAACAGGTAATTTATTAAAGTATTATCAGGTCTCAGAAAAAGAACTTTATATATAAAAGGGGCTTTTTGACCTGGGGGGCCCTCATCTTCTTTTGGCAGAACCAGATGTGGCAGTAGTATGAACCATCACCAGACATGCTGGCCCTGCACCCACCAGAAGGCAAATGAAGCAACACCAGATATCTTATAAGATAAACAACCATAGGCATGCGGTCAAGACCTATTCCTGCTTAACAACCCTTGATAGGACATGCACCTGCACATCAAAGAAGAGCAGTGCATCAGAACCCCAGCAAGCAATCAGATTGTAAATCAACAAGTCCACATCCTGGGGTGGCAGGACAGCCTCCTAATCAACTCTGTTCCCTGAACTGCATGGCCATTCAGGTTTCAATATACTTGACAGCTTGAGTCCATCCACTCAGACCATCTTGATGTGATGCCAACTCACATCCACGGTTCTCAAACATCTGTAACTAACTCAGCCCTAGGTAAGTGATGCTTTTCTGCCCAGATCCTCCCCTCAAGAGTTTTGCTCAGTGTCCCAGTGAAACCTCAGCCTGTCCCAGCATGATGTCCCAGCCCACTTTAGCATGAGACCCCAGCCTCCTTGCCTAAAATCTCAGTGCTCAGTCAAAACTCTAATATTCCAGGAGTGTTTTTCACCACTGCAGCAAAGTAGTTCAGGAGACACCTTGAACATAAACTGCACACAATTTCCTTGTCCCTGATGACAAACCAGGGATATATGCTTCATTACCATGAAAGATCATGGATCTGGGTTGTTAGTCTCACTTGAGCTACATCTTGGGTAGCCCCATAAGCCTCCAAAGAAGCTGGTGCTCAGTGTCCCGGGGACACCTCAGTGTGCTCCAGCGTGGTACCCCAGCTCACTTTAGTGTGCTGCCCCGGCCTCCTGGCAGTGAGCTTCCCAGGAGCAAGGCCCCAAACTGTGTCTGCCTCACATCCCCAAGGAGATTTTAAGCCTCCAAGGGAGCGACTAAATGTAAGTCTCCCATGAGCAGACCTCTGTAGGCCTTCTCTTCCTCTCATTATCATTGGAAATGCCCAATTACCTTCCAGTAACTCTAAAACTACTCTTCCTCCTAAATCTACTCCTCTTAGATGTTTACTCCATAATCTCAATAAAAACTCCAATTAAAAGTGGAAATAAAACCAAAGAAATGTATTTTTCTTTACTTTTTAAAATTTTATTTATTTACTTACTTAAAACTTATTTTTAACTGCATTGTGACTTGGCCAAAATACCTTTAGAACAACAAAAATGTTGGCTGGAAAATGACACTTTTGATTGGCATATTCTCACTGAATTTAATAATTTTATTCAGCACAATGGCAAATAGTCTGAAGTTCCCTACTCCCATGCTGTCTGGACCCTCAGGTCTCATCCTTCTCTGTGTCACTCTGTTGCTTCATACCAAATCCTCCTCCTTCATGAAAAACCTTCTAATCCTTCCACCCCTCAGAGACCCTTTTAATGCTGAGAAAACCTCCAATCACTTCTCCTCCTTCAACCCCACTGATCATCTCCCCTACTGAATATACTCCCCCTTCATAGTCTTCTCCAACTTTTCTGCTCCCCTTCCCTCTTTCTTAACCCCTTACCTCCCACACCTTCCCCTACTTCCCATAAGCTCTTTCTACATGTGCAGCTCCTCTGTAACCCCCAAGTTAAAATATCCTATTCAACTACCATTCCTAACCCAGCAAAATTTCTTATTCCTCTAAAGCATCAGAAACCTATGCATAATGGTATAGAAACTATTGATCTTTTCCTTCATGCATTTCCCAACATAAAGGATTCTCCTTTGCCTCCACCAACTAATAATTGGTTTATTGATGGGAGTGCTTTTAAAGACCCCTCTAGCCATGCAGGATATGCTATATTGTCTGCCCAGGAGGTAATTGAGTTTGGACCTCTGCCTCTTGGCACCACCTCCCAACAGGCAGAACTCATAGCCCTCACCTGAGCTCTCAGATGAGCAGTGAATACCCCCACCAACATTTATACTGACTCTAAATATGGTTTCCATATTATTCATTCACAATCTAGCTATATGAAATATTAAATGAAGCCTGCTGTTTTTACATCAACAATACAGGTCAAGTAGAATAAAACTTTAAAATACTAAAAGAAAATGTAGCCATAATAAATAATAACTTAGCAAATGTAAATTAATCTTGGTTAGAAAACTTTCTCTCAATTTTTTGTTCATTCTTCTCTACTCCTTTACTAGCTATTCTGCTCCCTCTCATTGGGCCCTTAATTATGCTCATGCTAATTTCCCTCCTAGCCTCCTGCCTCTTACAATGTCTGACTAAATTTATTCATAGATCAATAGTAGCCATGACCAACCAGCAAAAATCTGAAAACATACTCCTGCTACAACGGAAATTTGAAAATCTGCTCCTGTCACAACAAAAACATCACTATCAGCCTGTTCTAACATAAGATGTCCAAAAGCCCAATTAGTACTGCCCCTGCTCAGTTCAAAGCAATTTGCCCCTCCCAACTATGTCCTTACACAGCAGGAAATAGCCAAAGAAAGAACACAACAACCCTGCTTGCGGGCTCCTCAGCTTTTTTTGATAGGATCAAATGTGGCAGTAAGATGAACAATCAAACGTGCCAGTGCCACACCCACCAGAAAGCAAATGAAGCAAGACAGATATGCTGATAAGATAAATAGCCATAAGCATATAGTCAAGGCCTGTTCCTGCTTGATAACCTTTGATGATATATGCAGCTGCACATCAAAGGAGAGCAGTGCATCAGAATCCCAGCAACCAATCAGATAATAAGTCAGCAAGCTCTCATCCAATCAAGGGATAGAACACCGCCTAGTAGGCATCCTCCCCTTCTGGTGTGGTTTTCTTTTTAAAAATGCAGCCCTCAGAAAAAGAGCCAGAGTCATTTTCTTTCCTTTTGCTGGCTCCCGCCTGCTTTCTTCCTTCTTTCTCTGTTATGCTTTGATGCATTGTCCTGCGTGGATTCCTTAACAACTCCGACCCAACAAAGATCACTTTTGCAAATTAATTGATTTTCAACTATAAATACTTGATTTAGAAATCTGTATTCCATCCATGATTTGCCAAATGACACACATTTTTCTTCATTTTTGTCCTGTATACATATTGAACTCATTCATTTTGACATATTATTGGGAAAAGCATTTTGTGATAATTATACATAGTTTTTGGTGATTCAGTGAGCGTTGCTTTGGTTCTGATAATTTTGTCATTTATTTTTAGTGTACTATGTTTAACTTTAAATAAATAAGATTGTTACCCATGCATCAATTTCAGGCAAAATGATCACTGACTAAATAAAGTATTGTTATTTTGAGAAATATAGAGAGACTAGATTCATATTTCCTGAACTTACTGATTTTGTTCCTTTTGCCACATAGTAAAAATTTGGTACATAGAGGGTCCAAAAAAAGAATACATTTTTAAATTTTCAAAAATGTTTATAAAATATAAACAGATGGTAAATTAAAATCTTAGTTAATTGGAAAACTGACTTTATGAGGAATAAATAAGTGGGAAAATATTTGTGTTTAATATATATATAGACATAGAATTATTTTGTTTCATTAAATATCAGGTTTTGAGAATATCTTTAATAGAAAATTGTGTTTTGAGTTTACATGAACTTTTTTAAAAGAGTTAGTGTCTATTTATGGAGAGCTTAATAACTAGTAAATGGAATACATCTGATGATATTTTAAAAGGCTATTTAATAATGCTTAACTTCCACAGATTGGAGCTACCATTCTAAATCTTTTTCTTATTGTTTAAATGTAATTGCAAATAATTTCCTCTTGGTGTCATTTAGTGGGGCAGAATATGATTAAGTTTTATGGATACACATTCTACAGTCTCATTTTTATTAATGCTGGAATATTTCACTGATAAGAACTTAAAAACAGGATAGAGGAGTAAAATTTATAACCTTCTTCTAAACTCCCTGATTCCTGCAAATGGTAGCAGATCACTCTTGCTTTGGCTGACACATACTGGCACCATGATAAAAAGTCTATGATACTACTCTTTTAATGAAAAAAATAGCAGTCAACAAAGGTGAGACTTCCAGAGGCAGGGAAATAAATGGTATCAGAAGTAGTATGGCAAAAGAGCATGGGAGAATGCAGCACTTAGGGCTTGAATAGTGAAGGAGGATAAACAATGCATAAAGCCTGTACTAGGAATCTGAATTGGATTTTTGTAAACCTCACTTCCTGACTGTAGGCTCCCAGCAAAAAGAAATGGATACCTTGATGTTAAATAAACTAGTACTTGGGAAAACAGATTGCTTTCACCACAGCCACATCCTAACTAAGGCAAGTCTGGTAAAGTGGGAGGAAGAGAGTGATTGTATAGAAAATGCCCGAGAAAGATTTCAGGTGGTGTCCTGAGTCTATGCAGCTAGTGAGTCTTAATAACTTGTTATTGTTTACAAAGTGTATGTTGCTGAAAGCCTTCTAGGATAGTAGTCTACAATTCTACTCTTAGGGAATAAAAGTATCACCTAATCACATGGAATATCCATCAGTTCATTGTTCAAAATATATAATAATGTCAATTTCTGTTATCCAGAATTCAACTCAGACTTTTGTGCTAAAATATACAATGTGATCATATTTCTTTAAAGCGTTCTTCAGCACTACCTGGAACAGCCTGAGGTAGCCATATATGATTATGAATATGACCGCCACACCAGTAATCACCCACATTACCTTCTGAGGCATTTAGTGTGATCAAAATCCATCCTTAAATATGCTTCCTCTCAATAGGAGGTAATACTTACTTAATGGAGTTGCTTTTTCAAGGTCATTTAAATACTCTCGTGAAAGAGGGTTCTTGAATTATAACAGTTATTTTACTGTTAAGAAAACTTATATGAATAAGGACTACAGAATATGAATGTGTAAGGGTAAAAATAAATTGAAAAAATGGTGCATGGTGGTTCAGTGGTATAATGTTCACCTTCCATATGGGAGACCTGGGTTTGATTCCCAGACCATCTATGCCCTCAAAAGAATTGAAAAAAAAAAAAAATATATATATATAGATAAATTTTCCCTGGTGCAAAAAAAGAAATTACCACCCTTCCCTCTTCCTAGAACATTCTCTAGAAAACATGTAATTGCAAATCCTTCCTCTGCCTTTTGAGATGTATGTAAATCTTTTAAAAACCTAAATAAACCCTTTGCCAGCTTTAAAACCCAGGAATGTCTTTCTCAAGGACCTAGGAACCACCACTCTGAAATGTAAACATCAAGGAAATTAGTAACCTTATCTCCCCATCTCCATGGGAATTTAATTTAGGCTTTGGTGCCAAGTAGTGACTATCTACCTGTCAAAGAGGTATGAGAAGTTTTATTATTCTTTTGGATAGAGGCAATTAGCACACTTAGAGGCCACCCCAACAACCAAGTGAACTGAAGATGGTTTGTGTTTGGCAAATGGTACTGTCCGGTCCTTTTACTAGAGGACTAGCTGTCCTTTATCATGAGAACACAGATGTTCTCATGAATGGGTTAGATCTGCCTGGCTATGTAAAAGGGAAAGATTCTTTCTTTCTTTGCAGTCTCTTTAGCAGGCTGCCTGTGATGCAACACATTGGTTGATGCTAGGATGAATACTAGAAAACAGATCACTGTATTCGTACACCATTGCCAGACACTCCTATCTTAAAATCCTAAGTAATTGAAGGCTAAGGTTTAGTAGTATATAAATGCCTCAGAGGCAAGAACTGTGCATGTGTTTGTGTCTCTATATTACACCCAACATGCTTAAATAGTGGCTGGCATATGGAGATGCTTAATGAATATTGGTCCAACAATTGTATGAATGTTAATATTCAAGCAAAGAACTTTTCTTTTTTGTTGAAAAAAACGGGCTTTGTCTGCAAACAAAACAAAATAATACAAAGTAGTGAGATTGATTTTCATTTCTGTTTTGATATGGTAGCAATTACTACATTGCTGCTCTGAAAGAGCCTTAAAATAGAAATATTACTGAATTAAACTATGGTCTTTCCAATATTCTTAAGTACAAAACTCATTTGAGAATGAATTGGATATGTCTGTGAAGTATTTATCTCAATAAATATTCTTGTGGATCAAGTTTGGACAAGGACTAGAGATGTTCTCAACACAAGCAAAGCAGTATTTTAAGGTATATGCTGTCTTTATGGTCTTCCAGCATGCATTTTACAAGCTGCTGTAACAGAGAAATTAGGATGTAAGGGATGATTTTGATTACTGACTCTATATAGATATTCCTTTTTGCTTTCTGGTATACTGGAGTAGACAGAGAGAAATATCTGAAATTTCTAAATTGTAATCCAGCTGCCTTAGTTCTGATAATGATTGTACAGCCCTTATCTTCTGTCCCTATGATTGTAAAATTTTGTGACAAATCTTTATTTGTACCCATTTATCCAGTTTTTCAATGTTAGAGTCAGTAATCACTAAAGACAGTCCCTAATGTTTCTCAGTGAAAGGTCATTGGTCAGTCCACAACTAACCCACCCCAAGTCCAAAATTACTGGTCCAGCCAATGCTGCCTGACATGCACAGTAGCTTAGACTTTAACCTACAAGTCACCTATACCTCATTATAATGCTAAAAATTATATATAAATATTACATACATTTTCTTACATACATTCTGTGACTAAGCATGTAATCACCCTGCACATGCCCAATAATTAAATCACATCTAGTTACATCATCTGAGGCCACTGTGCTCATTATCCTAAACTCTGTCCCTCTTTTTCTCTAATAAAACTATTGGAATTACTGCAGTTCAGAGAGACAAATTGGGGACCAGAAAGCTGTTTGCTGTCCTGCTATGTGCCTAGTAATAAACTTTTTTCTTTCTTTGAAACCCTGGTGTCTCAGGAATTGGTCATTTGAGCACAGCAGGCAAAAGAATCCACTGCTTTATCCCATACCACTGTGTGCATTAGAAGAGCATATATTGTCAATACATCGGCAGCAGGTCTCTTTCTTTAGACAAGTAGATTATTAACACTCTGGACAAATGCAGTCATTTTACTTCATAGAATGTGTAAGTGAGCAACTATGAGGCAGTCCTGGAAATGAAACATTGCTTTCCACCAAATCAATTACTTAAGACTAATCTTAAGCATTTTTCCTCTCATTTACTTAAGAGCCTTGCTTTCTCCCTTAAACACAACACCTGACCAATTCTCTTTGTTATGTTAAAAAGTGTGAGAAAAACTCAAATAGTTGTTGACGAGAGAGAAATAAAATGAAGGAAGCAAGTAAATGGCAAATATGTAAATTTCCTAATTCTGATAGTGGGATATGTTAATTTGAGTTAATTTCCAACTTTATTTACTTGGTTAACTAAACAATTAAAATGGGTATATATTTGCATATGTAATTTAAAAGTTCTAGCTAATAGAAATTTAGGTGAAACAGATCATCTAAATATGGAAAAATTGCATTTTATTAATACTTCAAATAACTTTTTTAGGGGAAATGTAATCAATGTTAACAATATCCTATCCTGTGTATAAAAATGAAACACAATGTGGTATGAAATGAACTCTAATAATGAACTTATTTCAGTCCTTTAAGTGTTTTCTTAAAGATGTAGAGTACATTTCTTATAACTACAGGATATATGCAATGCCCATATATTTTTCTTGAAGACAAATTTTAAGGAATTCAAATCATCAGCTATTTCACACGCTTTTCTGTGATTTACCATGCAAGTCAACAACCATTTCAGTTTTCTTCTGGCTGTAAAATAGGAAATGTGTGTCCAGGGAACATAAATCTGCTGTGACTTTTCTATCCAATTTCAGTTCCTCTACTGCCATCTACTCCAGTGTGTCAGACTGTGTAAGAACAATAAAATTAGCACTACGTTGGGACTGCCAAATTCATTTCACACAACAGTAATCACAATAATAATCAAAATAATATATAATCATCGAGAATAAGCACAATTCCATGAATCAGAGTTCCAAAGAAATCAGTCTCTAGTTAAAGGAAATCAGACAAATGTTTTTAAAGATACTAATTATTCTATTCTCTTCCTTACTTTGTTTGTTTTTTGTGAGCGTATGCTATGTGGGAATACATTTTGTTTTACAGTTTTGTTTGATGTTTTTTTTAATAAGCAGATGTTTGTATTTTTTCCGCCTAGTATCTGAGGAAGCAGTTAGAGGCAGTAAGATTGGCAACAAGGATTGCCAAAATCTCTCGGTTAAGCTGAATTTCCAAGATACTACATGTAAAACTGATTTTATTCAATTTTCCAACCAGAATAATTAAGAAAAATTCATTTTAACTTTTTATCCTATAATCAACCTGCCTGCCAAGTGGATGAAGGTTATTATTAATTTTTGAAAAACCAAAAGGTCAAGACAGGGGTTACTCTTAACTATGGAAGAATGTGATATTTCTTTTTGGAGCCTTTCCATTGTATTTCTATTTAGTTTTCCTGCACTTAAATGTCATTTATAATTCTCCTTTTATTCTAACACAAAGCCTTCACAAGACTTAGCTTCACTGTATTACTACGCTATTTTCAAACTCCATAACCAGGCTATCTTAATGTCCCTATATCTTCCCATCAGTCAATGGGAACTGATTCACATGCAAATATACATCCAGAGGGCATGCTTTGCAGAATATTATGCAATGCTGATATAGTAAACCTAAACCAATACAACATAAAATACTTATCAAGTTTATAAGGAACATTAAAATATATTTGAATATTTACTTGAGAGACCAGCTAACATATTTATCAGAGAAATAACTCTAAAACAATTGGAATTTAAATTGAAAAATATTTTCTTAAATAGCGCAAAATAATGCTAATCATACAGAAACCAGACTAATACTATTAACTACATTAAAATAAAATCCTTTTGATGTTGTATAACATGTTATACAAAGTCTGGAGGTCAAAGAGGAGATCTGTGTAATGTACACAATCAATAAAGTACATATTATAATTAATAAACCTACAAATAATAAGATATTAACAAATTGATATCCAGAATATATGTAAATGTCCACAAATCCAAAATTAAAATATATCTAAAATAGATAAAAGATGGATAAAAGTAAGAAACAGGACATGTACAGATTAAGCAAATGAATGGTCAATAAATTTGAAGAATTATTCAATCTTACAATTTTGTCAGAGACATCAACATAAATTACCTGTATTTACTCAAACACTCTAGAATAAATTAAAAGGTGAATTAAAATCTTGTACTAGCAAGGCTGTGAAGAAATAGCTCTTATATTCTCTCAGTGTTAGTGTAAGTACTTGCAATCATAATGAAGAGGGAGGTGGCAGATTTAGTTATAGGAAAATAGATGTGCACACTTCAACCAGAAAATTCTAACTCCCAAGTTTAGGAATCATATATACAGGTAAATATGTAGAATAATATGCACTGCAGCATTGGTTTTAGTATAAAAATATGGAAACAGCCAAAATTTTGTTTAGCAATAGATGGATAAAACATGATGTTGTCAAATGAATGAACACCATATGGGAGTTAAGAAAATCACTTCTATCATTAACCGTATGGATAATCAAAATATAACTTCTAGTCAAAACAAGTTACAGAATGAGCTGAAACTTTATAACATTCCCATAATTTAAGAAAACTATACTTAAAATGCCACAATATATTTTATTGTGTGTATGTGTGTGTGTAAGTAAAAGTAAGCAGAGGGTATCATAAATATATAATAGGAACCATAAAGGATGGGGTGAATGAGATTTGAATGGAAGGAAAAGGAAAACCGTTGCTGTAATGTGCCCCTAAAAAGGTCACTGAGTAATTAAATCAGAGTGAAAAAATACTTGTTTGTAATAGTATTAGTGTAATTTAGAAAAATGCTACCCTTGTTTAATGTAATAATTTGGCCTTCAGATTTACTCAAACAGCTCTACGGAAAAAAAGTTGGAGAATCATTCTTCAAAAATACGAAGATGAATTGGTACTTATCACAAAGGGGTTGCTGTCCTTTTGGAAGATAAGAAAAGCACACCATGGGAAGTTTATGGTGCACAGCAAAAGAGAGAAAAATAAAAGTGTGTGTTTGTGGTTCAGGATGGAGCCGTATACAATGCTCGGAGAGAAAATCTGAGAAGGCTTTCACACATGACAAGTACTCACGATAAATGCAATTGGCTAAATAGAATTTAAAACAGAGTTAATGCTCCCTATATTAAGAAAAGAAAAAACATTAAAAAGGAAGGTACAACATTAAAGTACAGGCAAATCATGTTATAAATTAAATTTAGAATGTCATTGGCCATTGCATGAGAAATAAAAGCAATGAAACAAAGAAGATTTAGTTATGAACATTTCAGAAAGTTATAAATGCTAAAAAGTACATAAAACAGGGTGATATAGCAGGACACTTTGGATTGAGCATTGACATTGTGACATTTGTCTATTATATGCAAAATATCAGTCAAATAAAGATACACAAAAATGTCCAGGAACGGCAACGACCAAAAAATTGATGCAAAAGTCCTAATGAAGGAATTGGTTTGGCAAGTTAAGGAAATGAAGACATGGCTGGACCTTCATGAAAAAAGGAACATGAGGTTTAAGAGATCCCTTGGGATCTTCCCATTGTAATGGAGAGAAGCAGAGAGCTTGCAGGGGAAAAAAAGTAACTATATATATA
>PVIY010049570.1:0-16666 GCA_004026745.1 Myrmecophaga tridactyla | reverse complement strand
ATGTTCTACTCTTCTGTTGATATAGTAGCTAAAAGGAGCATCAGACACAAGGTTTTCACATTCACACATTGTGAAAGCTATATCATTGTTCAATCATCATCAAGAAACATGGCTACTGGAACACAGCTCTACATTTTCAGGCAGTCCCTCCAGCCTCTCGCTACATCTTGAACAACAAGGTGATATCTACTTAATGCATAAGAATAACCTCCAGGATAACCTCTCGACTCTGTTTGGAATCTCTCAGCCATTGACACTTAGTCTCATTTCACTCTTCCCCCTTTGGTGGAGAAGGTTCTCTCAATCCCTTGATGTTAATTCTCAGCTCATTCTAGGGTTTTTCTCAGTCCCTTGATGCTGAGTCTCAGCTTATTCCAGGATCTCTGTCCCACGTTGCCAGGAAGGTCCACACTCCTCGGAGTCATGTCCCACGCAGAGAGGGGGAGGGTGGTGAGACTGCTTGTCATGTTGGCTGGAGAGAGAGGCCACATCTGAGCAACAAAAGAGGCTCTCTTGGGGGTGACTCTTAGGCCTAAATTTTAAGTAGACTTGACCTATCCTTTGTACCACAGCTTTTTATAGTTTTGATTGTTATATTTAGGTCTTTGATCCAGTTTTGGTTGATTTTTGTATATACTTTAAGGTTGGGGGTCCACCTTCATTCTTTTGAATATGGATTTCCAGGTTTCCTAGTACCATTAGATGAAGAGACTATTCTTTTCCAGTTAAGCAGACTTAGCACCCTTGTTAAAAATCAGTTGGCCATAGATGTGAATGTTTATTTCTGAACTCTCAATTTGATTCCATTGGTCTATTTGTACCATGCTCTTGTGATTACTGTTAACTGTGTAATAAGTTTTAAAACTATGAACTGTGAATCTTCCAACCAATAAGGGTGGTACACAAATATTGTTTTCCCTTCATGACACACTGTAGAGTTGAACAGCCCTATCCCTTTGAATTTAAGCTTGGCCACATGACTTTCTCTGGTCAATGAAATGTGAGCAGAGTGGCTTGTGTCACATCCAAGCAGAAGCTCTGCAATTATCTAATTCTCTGTTTTCCACTACCAGAGGTCCCAATGCCTACATCCCATCTTTTGTTGACATTTAGAATGAATGAGAAAAAAAATCCTGTTTTTTTAAATCTTCAATTTAGGGGTTGCTACAGCAGAGCCTTGCCCTCCCCGAGCAGTACAACTAATGAAGAAAAGGAAGTACTGAATGTAAGGCACTCTGTGGAGAATGTTTTTTTTTAACCTCAAAAACCAATAATGAGGTATAATTTACATAAAAGTTTATATGTACTGTGTAGATGAGGTTTTTTAAACTTTTTATTGTATAATATATATACAAAACAAAGAAAGAAAAAAGCAATAGTTTTCAAAGCACTCTTTAATAAGTAGTTACAGGACAGATCCCAGAGTTTGTCATGAGCTACCATACCATCATCTCAGATTTTTCCTTCTAGCTACTCCAGAACATTGGAGGCTAGAAGAAATATATATATTTTTATCATCACTTTTTTCTTTCTCTTTTGTGAAAATAACATACATACAAAAAAGCAATAAAAGTCAAAGCACAGCACAAGAATTAATTATAGAACACATTTCAGAGTCTGGTATGGGTTACAATTCCACAATTTTAGGTTTTTACTTCTAGCTGCTCTAAGATAATGGAGACTAAAAGAAATATAAATATAATGATTCAGCAATCATACTCCTTTATTAAACCCTACCTTCTCTGTGTAACTCCACCATCACCTTTGATCTTTCTCCCACTTTTTAAGGATATTGGCCTATGCTCATTCTAATTTGTTCACGTTGGAAGGCTTGTCAATAATAAGGGGTAGCGAGATGGAATCAGCTGAAGTTCTGGAAAGGCTGGCCCCTGTAGGTTTCAGGACTTATCTGGTCCAGGGACCCATTTGGAGGTTGTAGGTTTTCGGAAAGTTATCCTAGGGCATGGAATTTTTGTAGAATCTTATATATTGCCCTAGGTGTTCTTTAGGATTGGCTGGAATGGTTTTGGTTGGGGGTTGGCAAGTTATGATAGGTAGCAATGTCTAAGTGAAATTTGGATAAGAGCACCGTCTTGACAATTTTAACACTCTCAGCCATTGATACTTTGTTACACTTCTTTTCCCCCTTTTGGTCAGGATGGCATTATTGATCCCATGGTGCCAGGGCAAGGCTCATCCCTGTAGGTCATCTCCCATGCTGCCAGGAAGATTTTCACCCATGAATGTCACGTACCACATAGGGAGGAGAGCAATGATTTCACTTGCAGAGCTAGGCTTAGAGAGACTGAGGCCATATCTGAGCAACAAAAGAGGTCTTCCAGAAGTAACTCTTGGGCATGCCTATACATAGTCAAAGCTTCTTCACTACCTACATAAGCTTCAGAAGAGTAAGCCTGACGATCAAGAGCTTGGCCTATTGATTTGAGTGTCCCTAATGTTTGACACAGTATCAGGGATTTCCTCAGTAGTAAAGTTTAATAGTTCCATATTTTTTCCCATCCCTCAAGGGACTTCACCAATACTTTTTGATTATCTGCTTAATATATGCTGGGACATATCCAGGTATTACATTAAGCTATACCAGATTAAAGGCCCTCATTTTTATTCTGGGCTCCCTGTGTATTCAAATGAACTATCTAGACTGGATTGAGTTAGATTATGTGCTACAGAAAATTTAGGTTCTGGACAAAAACTTTTCTCCCTTTGGTCTCAAAGAGTAGGTGAAGTTCTAAAATACAGACAATAAATTTTAATAAATACTAATGGTTGTGTAGCCACTACATTAATCAAGGCATCTCAGACGCTTCCTCATGCCTCTTTTCAGTCAATCTTTACCGCCCACTCCAACTTCTCAATTCAACCCCAGGCACCACTACTCATTTACTTTCCGTTAGTATAGTGTTGGTTGTTCTATCATTTTATATAAATGGAATCATACTATATGTATCCATTCTTTACCGTTAGAGAAATTTTGAAATTATAAATTGGCATTATAAATTAGCCTACCTCTGCATTCATATAAAAAGTGAAGGTTGAATCCAGCCTAATTAGGGTAATCAATCTATACCTCCCTGAATTTTTTTTTATTATAAAGTCATACTAGATATAGTTTCCTGTGCTTTAGTATAATAGCCTTCATACCCAGCATAACAAAACTATTATTTTCTGCTTATTTGAGAATTTTTCAAGACTTGAGCCCCCAGGAATTCTTTTTTTTTTTTTTTAACAGTGTAACCAGTGCCTAACATGTCTGGCCGTAGTATTGGTTCAGTAAATATTTGCGGAATGAATGGATGCATTTCCAGTGAATTGCTTTTATACAAATCTATATTAAATTACTGCAATCCTTTAATAGAAACTTAAGCACCATGTACTCCTAAAGGGTAAGTGCCCTATTCGTTTAGATAGGGATGGTGTGTGGAATTTGAAGCTGAAGGAAGGCAGCAGCACCGCCGAGTACACAGTGTCTCTAAATTCTATTGTGTTGTTTTAAAACCATTACATAAGGACAGGCAAGGAAGAAAATTAAAATTCTGAAACAGGCTGTGCGAAGGTCTATGTTGGTACCCCTGCAGCCCCTGCAACAAGGGTCCTAGCCCGGGAATCCTGAGAACTGGCTCTAAAGCATGACTTCTCATAAACCCTCGTTCGTTCAGGACACGCTTCTAACCCTAAGGCACTTACCCTTTAGGACTACTGCCCAGCGCTCCCCCTCCGAGCCCGGGGTCGGGCTTCCAGCTTCAGCCTTGAGGAAGAGGTACGAGATTGCGCAGCCGCATCTCGCCATCTAGTCCCCGCCGGTCCCGCCCAACCGCCGGCCGCCTAGTCCCGCGCAGCCTGCGTCCTACGCAAGCGCGCGTACGTCTACTGGCCCATCCCTCTCTTCACGGTTCTCGCCCTTCCCCGGCGCGCGCACGTCGCCAGGCGCCCGTGCTCCCAAGGCGTTGCTTCGCGTGCGGTGGAGCCGTCGCGGCTGCCATCGGGACCGGAAGTGACCGTGGCGTGTTCGCCGTCAGTTTCTCAGCGTGCTCCAGTAGCGGTTTGCGGTGGCGGCACTTGGAGTGGGCAGTGTGGGTTCCAGCGCGGGCGGTGGGGCCGGGTGCCTCCTTTGTCGGCGGGAGCCGGGTTGGACCTGCCCCGACGGTTGGCGGTGGGCGGTGTCGCTCGGAGCCGCCGTACAGGTGAGTGCCGGGTCTCCGGACCGTCCCGAGGGCAGGCCGGGAGCGGAGGTGGGTACCGCCGCGCACTCTGTCGCGAACTGCGGCACCCGCGCAGGGGCGCAGGGACTCGCTTTTGTCGCCGACACCTGTAGCTCAGGTGAGGCTCCTTGCTGAGGAATCTCGTCCATCAGGGCGCTGTCGGGAATTCCTGCGGCTCCCACCTGTGGACCTGTGTCTGTAGAGGCGTCTCTGGCCGAGAGAACCTGTCATTATTCCCTCATTGTTTTGATTGGTCCTCGCTCGTATCCGTTCCCTTGAAAGTCTTGACACTGGAATTCAGCGTCCGTTCTTACATTTTGTGATGTCTGTGCAGTATTGTTGAGGATGTTAGTTATTTAGTTCATTCTAGAGCCGGTCGTCCTCAGGGAGGCTGATGACTTTTTGTTTAGAGTTGGGTACCTTTTAGAAAACTTACTCATCGAAATAGTTTCATTCAGCATATTATATGGTGACGAAGTTAGGGATAAACAGATCTTTATGTGCGTTCTAATGGATAATCTCAAGCTCTATTTATAATTTAAAGAATAGCTCCCTTATTTAACTGCGAAGTGCCACTTTTATAAATTACTAACTTCTTACAGCACCGTGATACACCCTTCTTATTGAAGAACTGTTTTATGTTTTCCTCTTTGAAATCAGTCTCTTAGTTACTCTTGAAACATTCTTGAAATATGTGGGCCATGGACCTTTTCCACGCAGTCACAATGATAGAACGCTGTGGAGTCAAGAAAGTTTCTCGTAGTGTTCGTACTGCCCTAAATGTGTCAGTACGGAGTCCTGTTTCATTTTCCAGTGGATGTGGTTTTTGTAATCAGTGAGTCCGTACACAAAGAAATAGCAACAGAACTCTTTGTCTTGTATTAACAGTGCTATTTTGTGACACATACCATGCCTTTAAAAAAAAAGTGCCTATCTACTTTTCAATATTCCTAGATTATGAAAAGCTATGTTAAACTTCATTGTGGGGTTGGTTATTCAAGAAGCTTTTACAATTACAGAGTCAATACTAAGGCATTCTATGTAGGATAACATCAAAGTCTGCATCTTTCTTTGAAAATTTTTTTCTATTCTGACATACTGAGGATTACAGAATTTTTTTTCTTTTTTTCAAAAATATGGAATGCTTCAGGAATTTGCGTGTCATCCTTGCTCAGGGGCCATGCTAATCTTCTCTGAATGGTTCCAATTTTAGTATATGTGCTGCCGAAGTGAGCATGGATTAGAGAATGTTGACTTGCTTTTTACAACAGTGTGTGCATTTATTGTTTTATTTTGTTTTGTTTTAGCTTCTCAGCTGTTTAAAAAAGATAGCCTGTGAAACCAAAATGGTCAGAGTTGATAAGGTGTTAAATAGATTTTGCTTGTGGCACTTATTGTTCTGACTTTTAAATTACATTTTAAATTCTACACTCATTGATTTATTTTTATTTTGTTCAAGGTAAACTGAAAATTATCAGTTGTCCTTCTTTCGCAGGAAAATTTACCAAATACATACATAGTAGACTTAATATGTAATTTTGTTTTCTGACCAGGTTTCCTTTTGATGCTTTTTTAGTGGTAATAATTTGCTCATGCTTGAGTAATTTATCATTTGATATAAAGGTAAGAAAAATGTATGACGTTACAATGGGTCATGAGCCATTCATTTATTGTGCTTATTTATAGTCATTAGACTGAATTTACATTACCTTATGGTTGCTTTCATATCCCAGAGATGAACGTTCTAAAAATTGCTCACCAGCGAATTGCCTCTTTTAAAATTACACACTTGGTTTACTGAACCAAGTGCCTTCCCGAAGTGCCTTCGGGAAGATGCAAGATTGAGTTTAATGATATGTTTTTGTTTCAGGAAACAGGTTTAAATATTTTAAAAACATTTCAAGCTTCCAACATTGATGTTATCTCTTCAGCCTGTGTTTAGTAATGTTCTCCTCTTACGAAGCAAAAAAAAAGGACACCTAGAGTAAATAAAGTAATCTCCCTTCCACTAACCTTCAAGATTTCAAGGTTTAATTCTTTCTTATTCATTTTTGTCTTAAGTGCAATTTCTTGCAACTCAGTTGGTGCTCCTTAAATATTTCTTGAATGAATGACGTATGCACATTATGATAAAAACTGGTGGATAAGTGGAACTTAGCCTAAGATTCCTTAGAAAATTAAGTGGGTATAGTATCCTTTTTGGATGTGGAATAGGGGAGGGTCTTACATTTGTTGTTTTAAGAGAGAATGTGAATCTTAGAACTTGAGTAGTTTGATCTGTTGTGTGTTCTTTTTCAGTCTCTTTAATCACTTATTCCCAGTCCTAGAGGAGAAAAAAGCATTTAAAATGCTTTCTTTTTGGAGACCCACATGACATCACATATCACATTTGTTAGAAATTTTGCTGTAAAATTGAGTTTTTAGTACTTAATTATAGAAATTTGACTGCCACCTTAATTAAAATTTTGTTTTACATCTTGTTTAGTTTAAATAAATGAAAATAGTAATTAGCTAAATCATAAATCCTCAAGGTATATAAGCAAAAAGTGTGGTTCTTATTGAATATGGTAAAGAACAGCTTGCTGTATGATAAAGTGGGCATAGTGTGTGGGTTTTTTTCTCTCTAATTTTTATAATCATTAATCTGAATTTTTGGAAATACGATTTTTTATGTGTACTATTAATGTTGAACCAATAGCTAATGTTTACATTTCATGGTGGTTAAAATTTGGTTTATCAGCTTTTCTTTAAATATCTTCATTTCTTCATATGTTGGGAGGTATTGTACTCGTTAGGCCCATTTTTGTCCTGTGGTGTAATTTTATGAATGATAAGGACATATTCTTATTCATAGGAGAATTGCATAAATTTACAGTGTTGACATTCATTTGAGAAGGATGTCTTGGGGTAGAGGCTTCTAAAGGAATACGGAAAATTATTTTTGGCTAACATTTGGGAACTAAGGGTGCTTTGTGATTATTTTCAGGAGACACATTGTTACTTTTACAACCAGTAATTTTTCAGGTCAGTTGATTATATGGCCTTGGATTGACTTTACATTTTCATTTGTTAGAAAATGTCAATTGTCTAAGGATTTATCCAGCAAGAAAGAGAAATTCATAACACAGAACCTTTGAAGAAAACTTGAAGTGCCTTTGGGTCCATTGATCTGTGGCTTTCAAACAAAAAACCTGAGAACCATCTGTTTATCACAATTTAATTAAGTGGATTTTTTGTTTTTAAACATGGGGAAAGGAGAGAAGTATATGGAGAGAGTCTCTTAAGCAAAGAGGAAGAGGGGGAAAAGACTTGAGAGGCCTTATATCCAAGCCCATCCAGATCAGCATTTGGCCCCATTTATATGCTTCGAATACTGTTTCTGAAACTAGGTGTCACTGTAGGGCATGATGACTTCAGGGCAGAACTAATTATGCAGGAATGAAGCCATAATCCCAGCTTTTTTTGGAGATGAGTTGAGGATCAAGGAATGTGAGAATGCTGAGAGGAAATGGAGAAAGGTAAGAAGTCTTAGTGTTAAGACAAAAACTTAAAAATATTTATTCACTCACAAATTTATTGAGTATCTGCTGTATGCCGAGCATGATTCTATGCCAAGCTGGGCTAGAACAGTGAATAATAGAAAGACATGGTCCCTGATCATGAAGTTTTTATTCTAATGGAATATTTATCATTGTCCATGACTCCAGGGAGGCACTATTTGGCCTATGGGAAGTTTTTCTTTTTGTTTTGGACCTCAGATGCCAGACTTGAGTTATTATGGACCTCAGTTAATATTATTGCTAGTTACCAAATTAGACCCAAATTTCATGGCTTAAACAACAAATATTTATTATCTCATAGCTTGTTTGGGTCAGGAATCTGGGCAAGACTTGGTGGGTGTCTCTGACTCAGGGTCTCCCACAAGGCTGTAAGCAAGTGCTGTAGTTGCCTCAAGGCTCAACTGGGGAGGATCTGCTTCCAGGCTCACTCACATGGTTGTTGATAGGATTCAGTTCCTCATGGGCTCTTGGAGTGAATACTTCAGTTTCTCACTGGTTATTGGCCTGAGGCCTCCCTCAGTTCTGTGCCATGTGAGTCTTTGTGCAGAACAGCTCGCAACATGTTAGTTGGTCTTAGAGCATGCCAGCCAGAGAGGGTGAGCACAAATTAATCTTGGAAATGACAGTTCATTATTTTTCATATTTCAATTGTTAGATGCCCACATTCAAGATAAAAACCAGAAGTCGGGGCTCATTGAAAGACATCCTACAACCTCCTTGTCATTATCTATGGATATAAGGCCCTTCTCCTGTATTTTTTTTTTTTGTCACCATCTCTCCCAATTTGCTTTCTTCACTCACTTTCCCCCATAGACACTCATATATTTAATATATGTTCTTGGGTACATAGCATCCTTAAACAAAGGAGTGTTTTATATAGCATATTCATTTTTAATTTATAAAATGATACTGAGATTTAGATCTTGTTCTGTCTAATATTTTTTATATCCAATCCTTTATTTTGATAATCTATCCATGTTGCGATTTGTAAATTGTTCATTCCTTCCATCCGCTACGTAGTATTTAATAGTATGCATCTACCATATTTTCTTGTCTATTCCCCTAGCAGGGAATATAGTTAAATTGCCTCCAATTCCTTGATTTTTCTAATAGTTTTGTCATTAACATCCAAATATAAATTCCTTTATTGATCTGCGTGAGACTTTAGAATATTGACAGAAGAGTAGGATTGCTGAGTCATAGAGTATATGCATAGATAATTTCCCTAAATACTGACAAATTGCACATTTAACATGACTCTAACAGTTTGTACTCACAGATTCTATGTGAGGGTTTCCTTTTCTGCTCAGAACTTGACAATACTTATTACTAGACTTTTTTTTTTTAACCTGGTAAATGTAAAAAAGGGATCTCACTGTTTTGATTTAGATTAATAAATTCCCAGTGTCTATACTTGTTAACCATTTGGGTTTTCCTTTCTTTGTGAATTGTACTTTATGCTTTACTTTTTTTATGTAAAAGTCCTATTGTCCATTTGTGTGAGGAGTTACAAGGATGGGTTTTCTTATATTAATCCACCCTTGCATTCCTGAGATAAACTTGTCTTGATTTCGGTGTGTGTATGTGTTTTTTCTCTTTGTCTGTGTTTGCATGTGGTTTTCCTTTTTTTTTTTTTATCCAGGAATTGAACCTGGGTCTCCGGCATGGCAGGCGAGAATTCTGCCACTGAGCCACTGTTGCACGGCCCATTTCCATATGTTTTGATGCGTCATTCAATTTGGTTAGCTCATATTTTATTTAGGATTTCCACATCCATGTTCATAAGTGAAATGGGTCTATAGATTTGGGCCTATGGGTGAATGAGCCTGTCAGCCTTGATAGAGATTCTTTTTCTTTCTTTTTTTTTTTTTTGTAAGAGCCAGATTTTGATTTTGTAAATCTTTTTGTTTGTTTGTTGTTTAGATTTCTGCTCTCTTTTTTTCCCCTTTAGTATTTTTTGGTTTATTTTGTGTCTCTATCTTGAGTTGGTGGTTTAGTTCATTATGTGGTAAGGTGGTAAGTAATGGTGGGTCTGGTAAATGCTACCACTCCCTGTCATTTTGGTAATACCTCCTGTCCCAATCCTGCTGTTCTGGGATCCTTAGCCTGGGTACTGCTGTTTTCTAAGAACTGTCTTTCTCAGTTATAATCATGTAACCCAAGGTGAGCAGAAGCATAGGAAAAGAGACCGTGCGGTATTGGCATATGGTGTAACCTTTGTTTTGTGGTATTGGCCTCTGTTTTGTTTGTTTACTTTTAAAATTTTTTACCGTAGTAACATATGTAGAACAAAATTTCCCATTTTAACCATTATTAAGTGTAGGAGTCAGTCGTATTGAACATATTCACAATACTGTGCTACTATCACCACCATCCATTACTAAAACTTTATCACCCCAAAAATAAACTCTACCTGATAAACAATAAATCCCTTCCCCTGATAACCTCAAATCTACTTTCTGTCTCTATGACTTTGCTTACTCTAGGTGTCTCATATAAGTGAAATCATACAGTATTTGTTCTTTTCTGTTTGGCTTATTTCACTCAGTTTAGTGAGTTAGATTTATTGAATTAGATTTCAGGTTTCATCCATGTATGTTGTATCCTGCTGAACTAGCAGTAGGTCTCACCCAAAAAGAAGAAATAGGGGAAGACCCACCTGTGACTGCCTCAAACTCTTTGCAATTCTAAAGAAAGGGGCACTGTGCTGGTTTGAAAGGATGTATGTCCCCTAGAAAAGCCATGCTTTAATCCTAATCCCATTTTGTAAAGGTAGTCGTTTCTTCTAATCCCTATTCAATGCTGTATGTTTGAAACTGTAATTAGATCATTTCCGTGGAGATGTGATTTAATCAAGAGTGGTTGTTAAACTGGATTAGGTGACGACATATCTCTACCCTTTTGGGTGGGTCTTGATAAATTTCTAGAGTCCTATAAAAGAGGAAACATTTTGGAGAATGAAAGATTCAGAGAGAACAGAGCAGAACGACATAGCCACGAGAAGCAGAGGCCACCAGCCAGCGACCTTTGGAGATGAAGAAGGAAAAGGCCGCCCAGGGAGCTTCAGGAAACAGGAAGCCAGGAGAAGCTAGCAGATGACGCTGTGTTCACCATGTGCCCTTCCAGATGAGAGAGGAACCCTGACCGTGTTCACCATGTGCCTTTCCAGAGGAGAGAAAAACTCTGACTCTGTTCGCCATGTACCCTTCACTTGAGAGAGAAACCGTGAACTTCATCGGCCTTCTTGAACCAAGGTATCTTTCCCTGGATGGATACCTTTGATTGGACATTTCTATAGACTTGCTTGAATTGGGACATTTTCTCAGCCTTAGAACTGTAAACTAGCAACTTACTAAATTCCCCTTTTTAAAAGCCATTCTGTTTCTGGTATACTGCATTCCAACAGCTAGCAAACTAGAACAGGCACTAAACACCAGGATGATCAGTCCAAAAAGCATTTATTAGGGGAAATTACAAAGAGCTGCAGATACCGTGTAATGGACAGTGAGGTGGCAAGAACGTCATTTAAATATGACTGCACCAATGGCAGCTGCTCCACAGGTTATCCACGGTTGAGGAACAAAAGTGTCTAAAGGATTTGTGTGCAAGTATGGGGAAAGCAACTAGGTGTTCTTTTTTTCTCAAACAAGTTGTGCTTGGGGTAGGTTTCACCCAAGGTTATGGCAGCCAAAGCTCAGCATGCTTCCAGGGTGTTATGGGAAAAGATGTCTGAGGAGGAGGGCAGAGGTGATACCAGTTCTTGGTCAAATAGGAGATGCTGTGTGTATCACTGGGCCATGGGCAGGGTGGGGGGTATAACTTGTAAAACTTTTTCCCTTTTTTAAGGAACATTGGGACAGAGCCTACACCAACAATATATACAAGTGAATAGAGTAAGTCCAATTACCACAACACCTAGAAGATTCATCAGCAGTGCTTTCCAGCACCTACCCCACCCTGCAAACCAAACCTTCACTTGGAACTACCACGAGTCATCACTCATTTAATCTATGTGTCGTAGTTGTTTTTGCAGGTGCCCTAAGGGTTCACTTACTTCAATTTCTTTATCTGGGATATAGATGCTACACCCAGTTGTTTTCTTTTTTGTTTGTTTTTTTCCCCAAGCCCTTTAATATTCACTTAAACAACTGAGGCACAAGCAGTAACAAAAACTGCATTTTTTACTTTACAAGGAAAATCAATTTGTGTGATAGCTACACGATATGCTAATTTTCTCAAAATCTCTTCTGCAATAACATTTCATCAATACTCTGGTCCATAGGTTGAATCAGTGAGGTCACAAAGATAGGCAGGAAGGGATTAGAAGAATGAAATACTTACTGACTGTACACTAGGCACAGTATACTAGGTTTTACATGCTTAAATGTGAACATAAATTCTAGTTATCAGTTAATAGAAAAACAATGCTGTAAGGTAAGCTTGTTTTAAATGCTTTTACTTTACATATAAATTATGAACCTTTGTAATTAACAAAGATTTTTGACCAAAGAAGCATGTCAGCATACACCAATATGTTTTGCATTTCCAGAGATTTTACACGAGGGTGTAACATTAGCACATGGGAACACTCAATCTGTTTCACTCAAGTTAAATCTTGAGTTGTTTTATTCCCACCTACTGGGTACCATTTGGTCAGCACCACGATTCCCTGGTTTATCACCACTACTAAAACTTTAGTTAGGAAACTCTTCAATGGGGGTAAAATAGCAGGGTTGTTTTTTTTTTTTAATGTAACACACCTAAAGCTTTCTAAAGAAGGACCTAATTTTAAAGTACCAAAGCTGTCATTTAAATAAGAAAATGTACTTGGCTTAATCAGCTCTAGACTGAAGCTATCATTGCCTTTTCAACAAGGCTTAAATCAAAGAGGATTATTTTCCAGAAAGGTGATTCCCAGCTTGTAGTGCACAATTTTCAAAGGCATATATAGTTAGCTTTCTACCTTCCCAAAATATAGATGACCGCTCACTCCTCCAACCAATCCCTAGTTTTTCCAGGCCCATTATTTTCTTGCTAAGCTCTCTGTTCCCTGCTCTTTTTCCCACCTATGTTCTCCCTCTACTTCCCTCAATCTATACCTAGAGAAAAGACTGTTTCTTTGCTGCATGATCAATTATTGACCAATCACCACTACCGTGCTTTGAATTTCAGATCCTGTTAGGTTCCTACTGTTATTCCCCACACACTTAAGTGTCATGATGATAATAAAAGTACACCAAGAGTTCTCACAAACCTAGAAGGTATCTGGGGGAAGAGCCCTTACATGTTTGACCCATCTATCCCGATGTTCTAATTCATAGGTGAGATACTAGAGGTGATACATGACATGCCCAAGGCTATATAGATAGCTAATTAGAGGCAGAAGCTAGCCTTGTATTTCAGACTCTTTCCACTATACCACAACTACCACACACACACAACTGCCTAGGTTAAGGTAAGAAAAATTAATAAGTAAATCAAGATAAAAAGCCCAGTACAAAGGAAAAATCTCTGGGATCTCTCCTCAGACTTTTATATGGCACAAAGCCAATCTGAACGAGAAATATTGCTCAGTTCAGCACGTGCAGCACAATACCAAAGATCCTTATTCTCAGTTCTGAAATGGAATCTGTGACTGCTTGTCAGTATTTGAGAAAAGGTCCCACTCCATTTTCTTCAATCTTCAGCCACAAGCTTATGCCTTACTCTTAGTGATCAACAAGATACTCTCAGTGTTCAACAAGATGAATGAATCAAATTGAATTAGGATTAAAGAAATACACCGAAGTTAAGCGCAAAGGGAAACATTTTTTTTACAAGCAGGTCATCCCAGTTACCTTAAAGCATACGTTTCAGATTAATTTACAGTGTTGCGACAGAACAATATGATTTCAGTGAAAATCAATACAATAATCAGACATTAACAAAAGATCAATTTGGAAATACTACGTTAGGCAAGCATGCAAAATTCAGAGTATAAAACAATACAAGGCCTGGTGGCCAAAGAAAGACACTCCTCAGGAGAAGGTGGATTTGAAGATGCTGACAGAACTGTATAAAGTAGGAGCAGAAAGGGATGCCTCAGAGATCAGTGAATCAGTTCCCTTATTTTATAAATGAGGAAAGTAAGCAGACATGATTTTGTGAAGCTCACACGCAGCTAGTGCTACTTGCAACTGCTACACATATCTAAAGTACAGGGTGATAAATACCTAGAACATATTAAGCCTGCCATTTAAATAAAACATTTCACTAAGCCTACTGATTTAAACAGAATATTATCAAGATTGACATAAGGGGTAGGGATAAAGTTAATATAGCACAGCAGCATGTTTCACATATATATTTATGTTTGAAAGATTAAATGGGAAAAATCATCTCAAAGATTAATGCTCAGTTTGTTAAACAATCAAGTTTTCATACAATTTTCTGATATACAGCAAAATGTATTAGCTTTAAAAAATGCACGTTCTTTGGCTTTAGCCTATACTTTTTTAAGCCTTATCTTTAAAAACTGAGCACTGGGACAGGCCACGGTGGCTCAGCAGGTAGAGTTCTCACCTGCCATGCCAAAGACCTGGGTTCGATTCCTTGTGCCTGCGCATGCAAAAAAATAAAACAAAAGAAAAAAAACAACTGAGTACTGGGTACTTTCAACCTAAGTATTGTTACATGTATGTACATTTTAGGAAGAAACAAAATCCATGATATTTTAGTTAACTCATAGTGTATTTATAAAATGAAAAATACTTATCAAAATACACATTTCAGTGGGAAAAATAAATAAAACAGACAAATGGAGCTACAAAATTTTTACGAAGTAAAAATTAACTTTGGCAGAATTCAGTATGGTACAGTCCATCTGAAAGCATATTTGCCCCTATAACTCCAGAGCTGTTCATCTTCCAAGTTAAGAATCTTTTAAATATTTTAAATTGAGATTTTTATTATGCTGATATGTGTTTTTCATTCCATATCATCTTCAGCCGAGCTCGGAGCACTTACAATTCTCTGACTGATTGTTGGGAGTTTAGTCAAAAGCATCTGGAACACTGATGGTGGAAAAGTTTGCTGTAATACTTGCAGTAACTGCTGTGGCTGTCCACACACAGCAATTGCATTTGTCAAATGGTCCACACCCTTCTCATATTCACCTTGGGCTAGTAACTCTTCACCAAGCTGTATTTCTTCAAGGAAAAATTTCTGAACAGCATCAGCATCTTTAAGGTCAGGCAACTTGGAAAGCGCAGCTCTCTCCTTGGCAAGTTTCTGTTTCTTTCTTTGCTCTTGCAGCCTGTTCTTGAAATTGGGGTCACTCCCTCTCTTGCGGTCGAAGTAAATGCAATACCGGATGAAAAGGGCCCCACATAAACCGGCGGTGATCGCGCTGTTCCGACCCACCATTTTCTCTCGACAGTGAGGAGGGCGGCAGCGGCGTTGGCAGCCCGCGAAGTAGCCTTTGGCTGCCAAACCTCAAGCGGGACGGCACCGCTCAAATCTTGCACCCAGTTTTTAATAAGGTACATGTTCCCCCTTGGGCTGCAGTGGGGTTCATATGGTGTTATAGCACCTCCTTACCCACATGGCTACAATTTCTTGATTTAGTGCAAAGAGCTGTGTTTAGTTTCACTGAGGGCTGTGGTTACCTACATTTGGAAGGTTTCTATTTTGAGCATGATATTAGTATCACTTCTTGGGAAATAAAATCAGAGACCAGATAATCACACCAAGAGAATATAGACTTGCTCTACCTCCTTCTCTAAATAGTCTCATTTAAGGGCACTGGGATTGTATTTTATATCCTAGAGTGCATCCAGGGAAACCAAGAGTACATCTCCCTGTCTATTCAGGGGATAGCCACAGCCACATTTGCTCGCATAACCACTGTGTACCATTAGGGAAATCCAGTAGGTACTGAGGGGTCGGCCCCAGTTAGAAGTAAACCATTCACTACTGATGAGGACAGTGGTATGGGAGTATTTCTCAAGAGACATATAGCCTAGTTATCTAGTATTAATTCATGGTCTGTTGTGTGGTTTCTTTCTAGGTAATTTATGATAGTATGCTAATGGTAGGAGTTGGCCAAATAAATTACTCCTGTAATTACGCATAGGACCCCACTGGGTGGAGGTGGTATCCTTTGCGTTGTTATGTACCTTCCCATGGCTTCTCTTTCTGAGGCTTTGCTAGAAAAGGTAAGGTTGTGCTCTGGGGTTTTAGCTCCATCCCCCAGGAATTGTCGGTGTCACCTGTGACATTGGTGGTGTTCAGTCAAGGTCGACACTTCCTTCGACTGTTTGATTATGACATGGCATGGTGTGGGTCTCTTTGGGTCTGTCACATTTGGAGTTCATTGCACATCTTGGATGGGTATAGTCATATACTTTAAATTGGTAGTTTTCTTTCACTATTTCTTTGAATATTTTCTCTGTTTCCTTCTCTTTCTTTGCCTTCTAGGATTCCCACAATACCTATATTGGTACACTTGATGGTGTTCTGAGGTTCTGTTCAATTTTCTTCATTCATTTTCTTTCTACTCCGTAGACTGTATGGTTTTAATTGGCAGAATTTGCTGCCAGCTTCAATCTGCTGGCCTAGGCAAAGAAATTTAAAGCATTAGAAACCATCAGTGAGGAGGATCAGACCTGGGACATTCCAGACAAAGACTTAAAAAATAGTCCTAAATTCATATTATGAAGCCACGGTGGTAAAAACAGCATGGTACTGGCATAAAGATAGATATATTGACCAATGGAACCGAATAGAGTGCTCAGATATAGACCCTCTCATCTATGGACATTTGATCTTTGATAAGGCAGTCAAGCCAACTCATTTGGGACACAACGGTCTCTTTAATAAATGGTGCCTAGAGAACTGGATATCCAT
>PVIY010049569.1:0-16667 GCA_004026745.1 Myrmecophaga tridactyla | reverse complement strand
GCCACATCTGAACAACAAAAGAGGTTCTCTTGGGGGTGACTCTTAGGCTTAATTTTAAGTAGGCTTGACCTATCCCCTATGGGGTTAAGTTTCATATGAACAAACCCCAAGACTGGGGGCTCAGCCTATAGCTTTGGTTGTCCACACTGCTTGTGAGAATATCAAGAATTCAACTTGGGGAAGTTGAGTTTTCCCCCGTTCTCACCATTCCCCGAAGGGGACTTTCACAGTTGTTTCTCTTAAGAGAGAAAAGCACTTAAACCCAATCTGAGGTCTTCTTGTTAATCCCACACTCCAGGGCAAGCCCTATCTGCACATCAAACTGGCTTTTTTGACCTGGATGGGCAGAATGGAAACACTGTTCAAGCGAAGCCAAGATCTCTCTGTTTCCCTGTAGGAACACTGAGGAATTTTCAGAGCTCAGGAATATTCTAAAGAAGCTGCAGCCTGGAACTCTGGGGCGTTCAGCCCGCATGGTGCTTTCAGCTGCCCACAGGGCACCCCCAGCCAGTATGGCCAATCCAAGGAACAACCACACAGAACCAGGTCCCAGTCATTTGGACAGTTCAGGTGAGGCCCATGACCTACCCTTGGCTTCTTACTTTCCCTAGCAGCCTCCATCCTCCCTGAATCCTCCATTGCTATAGAGGGTTGGCTCACATGTGGGAGAAGAGGACTGTCAGTGTCTTCTTTCTCTCTTTTGGCCTCAATTCCCTCATCTTCAAAGTGAAGGAATTAAACCAAGCACCAACTAAGACCTCTTGCAGTATTAATGTCCTGTGCTCATCTCAGAAGTACAATTAAGTCTCTGTATGGCATTTATTAGAGAAATAAAATAAGGAGAATAGTGTGGTTTTATCACAGAGAAAGGAAGGATGAAGAATATTTTGGAGTTCCTACTATGCATCAGATATTGCTAGAAACTTATACTAATTTTATCTTATTTAATATTCACAACAAACTTGTGAAGTAGATATTGTTTTCCTCATTTTACAGAAGAATCTAGGTTCAGAGGTTGAATATTTTGAGTCACACATCTAATAAATGAGAGAGCCAGGATTTTGTTATTTTGTTCTTTTTGTTTTGTCCAAATCTCTTGTTCTTTTTATATTTCCAACTAGCAAAAGGGAGAAAACATATAGGGTTCTAATTGAAAATCAGGTGATTCATTGTTTCACTGGGAAAAATTTATGAAAGGAAATGCTTATCTGTTGATTCAAAGGACTAAACTTAGTGAAATAATGAGAATATCATTTCATTGCAGAAATAAGGTATCTTGGTTATCTATTGCTGCATAGCAATTTACCCTCAAACTTAGAAACATAAAACATTATCTCATGGTTTCTGGGGTTTAGGAATCTGACTGGGTCCTTTGGGTCTAGGTCTTTCACAAGACTGCTGTCATCTCAGGGCTCAGCTAGGAAAGATCTGTTTCCTAGCTCACTCTGTGGTTGATAGTAAACTTTCAATTCCTTGTGATCTTGGAGTTGGACTTGATAGTTCCCTTAGTTCCTTTTCCATGAGAACATTTCCATAAAGCATTTCACATTGTGGCAGCTTGCTCCATCAAGTGAACTAGCAAGAGGGCAAGAGAGAAACACAGCAAGAAGGAAAGTATTAGCAAGACAGTTGTCACAGTCTTTTGTAACCTAATCACAGAAGTGACATCCCATCATTTTTGCCATATTTATTCATTAGAAGCAAGTTAGTTACTAGGTCAAGCCCACACTGAAAGGAAAAAGATTACACAAAGACATGAATGCCAGAGCCAGGAATCAGTTAGAGTCATTTCAGATGCTACCTACCACATGGGAAAAGAAGTAGTTTATTTTTTTAAGTGAAAGGAAATGGAAGGAGATTAATCTTTTGGGGGCTCTATGTCTGGACAGTAGAGTTATGAAAGCACTTTAAAAATTAAATGCTGTACTGAGTGTTTTGTAAATTCTAAGAAAATAGACAAAAGGTTGTTGATGGGTTTTGTTATCAGTTACTTGATAGATACTTATTGAACATCTTTTATGTGCCAGGTGTTGGGAATGCTGCAGTTGATAAAATAGCAATGCCCCAACCCTAACGGGGAGACACATGTCCATGATGCGTGAATAAATTTAAAACTGTTAAGTGCTTTAAAAGAAAAGCATAGGCCAAGCAACATAGAGTAATCCTATTTAGCTTAGAATCCAGGAAAGTGCCTCATAGGAATTAGGATTTCATGCAAGACTTGAAGAGTGAGAAAGAACCGACCAAAGAGAGTAGAAGCAATACCTGGCAGAAGGAACGCATATGTGAATGTCCTTTTCTTACTGAGCTAGATTTGATCAGCATTTCTTACACAGAGCCCAGATCAGAAGAACAACACTTGGAAAATGAGTTGGGCAAAACGAAGAGACGGAAAGTTTGGAACCGAAGGTAAGTAAATCTGAAAGACCCAGATCACTCCCCAAACCTCATTGCCCTCCTACACCTGTCCTCCTTCCCCTGTTCTTACTTATTTAGGTCATAGAGTAACCTTATGTCTTGGTCTGAACCTAGAATGTAATAGAGAAGAGATATACTTTTCTACACATCGTCAGGCTTAGAGTTAGTCCAGGAGACAGCACTGTAGTGAACCAGAATCTGAAGAAGAGTAAACTGTATCTCCTAGACTATATTACCTACGTCCATATTACCCCATACATATTTACCCTTCTGCCATTCCTGACCTTTAGTAAAATCTAATTTAAATGTTGTATCCTGATCTTGTCTCTACTATAAGGGGTAGGTATTAAGGGAAGAGAGGTTGCACACTGACTGGCTTTGGACTATTTTGTCTGTATATGGCATTTTTAAAGAATGTTCCTTGAGATGGAGCTTACCTCTACTAGCCTTTCAGGCATCATTATTCCCAATCTTATACCCAGCAATTTCTCAATTTATTACCTGCTCAGCTGTTTAAGGACTTTTGAGTTTGTTATTCCTGATTTAAAGGAATAATGGTGTCCCCAGAGGCCAATGTGGTATGGCAGCAACAATTTTTAACACATTGTTTGGCATGTAGTTGGTACTCCTTAAAATGTGTTGCTTGACTGTTGCTAACTAAAATGGAAGGAGAATCTTTGTAATGGAGCAAAAATTGGGGCTATGAGAGCTAACTCCCACATGGGCATTCTCTATTAATTCTCCCTCTATGGCCAGCCTTAGATGATCCTTTTTTATTAAGAAGGGCAGCAGATTCCTGATACCCTTTTCCTTGTATCCATTAGATTCTGAAATACTAAGGTATTTCTGTTTTGCCTGGAATCATTTCAGACATTCTGAAATGAAAACAGTAAAAATCTGAAGGCAGATTTATCCCAGATATACAAGATTGGTTCAACATAGGAAAATCAATCAATGTAATATACCATATTACTAGAAAAAAGACAAAAACTTCATGATGGTCATCTAAGTAGATGCAGAAAAAGTATTTAACAAAATCTAAAACCCTTTCATGATGAAAACATTCAACAAACTAGGAATAGATGAAAGCTTCCTTAACCTGATAAAAGGCATTTATGAATACCTATAGCTAAAATCTTACTTATGGTGAATGTGATGGTTAGGTTCTGGTATCAACTTGGCCAAGTGATGATGCCCAGTCATCTGGTCAGGCTATCACTGGCCTGTCCATTGCTGCAGGGATATTTTATGACTGGTTGATAAACTGGAAGGCTGGTATTATTAAATGATCAGTCAGTTGATTACATTTGTGGCTGATCACAACTGCAATCAGCTAAGCTGCATCTCTCACAAATGAGATAATCCAATCAGTTGGAGACTTCTAAGGAAGATGAGAGCTTCACTGATTCAGCTAGTGAGCCTCTTCTGTGGAGTTCATCCAGACCCTTCATGGGAGTTGCCAGCTTCACAGCCTACCCTGCGGATTTTGGGTTCTTCCATTTCCCAAGCTTGCATGAGACACCTTTATAAATCTCATATTTACAGATCTTTCCTGTTGGTTCTGTTCCTCTAGAGAATTCTGACTAATACAGCTGACTAATACCAGGAGTGGTTATTGAGAAACAGAATCTTAAAGCTAAACTTTTATTTTCCTCTTCTGGGAGCAGTAACGAGAGGCATTCAAAATGGTCTAGTGTTTGACATACCATCATAGGTTGTCTTACAATACTGCTTCCAATAAAAGTAGTCCGTCCTGGATCCCTGATAGTAGAATTGTTTACCTTCATACCAAGAAGGTTGGAAAAGCACCAAAATCTGCATGAGGCTTGTGCTCAGGCCAACTTCAGGGTGTTCATACTGTGAGGCCTAAAGTTCTTATAAGGTCATCTAAAACAAAAAACATGTCAGCAAAGCCTATGGTGATTCCATGTGTGCTAAATGTGTTCATGACAGGATCAAGTGTGCTTTCCTGATTGAGGAGCAGAAAATCATGAAAGTGTGGAAGGCACAAGCATAAGAGTCAGAAAGCTAAATTAAAAAATAGGAAGCTTTTTTGAATAAAAATCAAAGACTTGTTTCCAAAATAAAATATAGGTTTTTACAGTTGGTTTTCTACTCTGATTAGACTCAGAGGCACTAATGACTCTGTTTCTAATAATCAAGATGGCACCAAAAGTCCATGGGCAGAGTTGGCAAAAGAGATACTCAAAATATCACTGTTAGATTCTGCTAATTGTACACTTTTATGAGGCAAGGCTCTCGATGAGAGTGTTTTTGACTCCTTTACAGAGTTTTGTGGAATTAAGAGGTATAAAATGTTGGCTGGTTGTTGTTAGATACACTGGATACAGTGATGAGGGGAAGAGATGAGCTGAAGGCTTCAAATTTGCAACTTAAGTCCCATATGAACAATGTAAAAGTTTCCATGTTTGTTCTGAAGGAATATCTTATTTCCTGTGGTGACGCACTTGAGATCTATGAAAACCAGACACAGAGCCTCATTGTGCAAGTTGCAGATGTACAATGTAAATGAAAATCTCAACCTTGCAAGTGTCTGCTGTTAAAGTAAGGGCTTTCATTGGAAAAACATGGGATCCTGAAACATGGGATGGGGATATCTTGCTTGATAATGATGGTGATGGGGAGATGGACTCCCTAGAATCTGCTAAGCCATTGCTAGATAGACCTATAATGGACTGCCCTGAAGAAAGAGACTCCCTACCTCCAGCCTGCCTTGAAGAAACAGCTTTCCAGCCTCCAGTCTGCCCAGAGGAGTCTGCCATCCAGCCTTCACTTAATGAGATTTAAATGAACCTTTCAGTGCCTGCTAACCCTGTAACCACCTCATCTATGGAAACAGCCCTCACTCCTCTGTCTGGAGTAACTAATCCTGTTTCACCAGATGAAACAGTAATGAAATGCCCTAAGGTAATTGGTTTGAAAGGTACTTCTATTTCTTTTTATGGCTCACCCCTACCACCTCTCTTTTTTTCAAGACCTATAATTAGGCTTATATAAGTCCCAACAGGCCCCAAAAGGTGAGGTACAAAGTGTGACCCATGAGGAGGTATGTTATACTCCAAAAGAACTACATGAGTTTTCCAATCTATATAGACAGAAATCAGGGGAATGTGTGTGGGAATGAATATTAAGGGTGTGGAATAATGGTGGAAGGAATATAAAGTTATATCAAGCTGAATTGATTAATTTGGGCCCTCTAAGCAGAGATTCTGCATTCACTGTTGTAGCTTGAGAGGTTAGAAAAGGCATTAACAGTTTGTTTGGATGGTTGACTGAAACATGGATCCAAATGTAACTGACATTACCTAAGGTCAAAATGCCAGAATTGTCTTAGTATAATATAGATGAGGGGATCCAGAGGTTTAGAGAGGTTGGAATGAGTGGATTTATCATGAAAGACCTGCTCACACAACGCAGGGATGTCCAGAGGACACATCTTTCACCAGAACCTTGAGAAATAAATTTGTGGGACTAGCTCCATCAACCCTTAAGAGCTCTGTAGTCACCCTTCTCTGTAGGTCAGATATTACTGTGGGAACTGCTGTCGCTGAGCTGGAATCCTTAAACATGATGGGGATGATCAGATCCTGAGTTGGCAGAAAACATGTGGCAACAATTAATCACCATAGACAAGATGGATATGGCTATCATAATGGACACCAGACTCAAAGCAGCAGTCCAAATAACCTGACTCCCAGAAATTGTGGCATTGGCTAGTAGATCATGGGGTACCTAGAAGTGAAATAGATGTGTAGTCTACTAAATTCTTGTTTGAGCTGTATAAGAATTCTAGGTCAAGTGAACAGAACTCTAACTTGAATTGCAAACACAGAGAGTCATAGCCCCTTAATCCCCAGATTTGAGACAGTTTATAGATCCAGAGCCCCTTGAATGAGGGGAGGGCTGGGTACCCTTAGGGAAGGACCCTTTTATACTGCCCCAAATTTATACTGTTAACCTTCCTCCCAGCCTTCCCCAAAGAGACCTACGGCCTTTTACCAGGGTGACTGCATTGGGGAAATGGAAATGGTCAGATATTTCATGGATTATTAGACTCTGGCTCAGACATGACACTAATTCCAGGAGACCCAAATGTCACTTTGGTCTGCAAGTCAGAGGAGAGGCTTATGGAAATCAGGTGATTGATGGGGTTTTAGCTCAGGTCCATCTCACAGTAAGTCTAGTAGATCCCCAGACCCATTCTGTGCTCATTTCCTTAGTTCCAGAATGCATAATTGGAATTCACATACTCAGCAACTGACAAAATTCCCATATTGATTCTTTTACTCATGGAGAGGGGACTATTATGGTAGGAAAGGCTTAGTGGAAAGCCACTAGAACTGCCCTTACCTAGCAAAATAGTGAATCTGAAGCAAAACTACTTCTGGAAAGATTACAGAGATTGATACCGCTCTTAAGGACTTGAAGGATACAGGAGTGGTGATTCCCATTCAACTGTCCTATTTGGCCCGTGCAGAAAACAGATGGGTCTTAGAGGATGACAGTGGATTATCATAAACTTAACCAGGTGGTGACTCCAATTGCAGACGTAGTATCATAGCTTGAGCAAATCAGCACATCACCTGGTACCTGGTATGCAGCTATTGATCTGGCAATGTTTTTTTCTCATTAGCTGTGAGAAAGGATCACCAGAAAGAGCTTACATTCAGCTGGGAAGGCCAGCAGTATACCTTCAATGTCCTGCCACAGGGGTATATCAACTCTCCAGCTCTATGTTACAATCTTGTCCACAGGGGCCTTGATCATTCTCCCTCCCACAAGAGAACACACTAGTCCATTATATTGATGATATCATGTTGATTGGACCTAGTAAGCAAGAAGTAGCAACTACTCTAGACTCATTGGTAAGGCATTTGTGTGTCAGGAGATGAGAGATAAATCCAACAAAAATACAGGGACTTCCACCTCAATGAAATTTCTAGGTGTGCAGTGGTATGGGGCATGTAGACACATCCTTCTAAAGTGAAGGATAAGCTGTTGCATCTGGCCCCTCCTATGACCAAAAAAGAGGCACAAGGCCTAGTTGGCCTCTGGATTTTGGAGACAACATATTCTTCATTTGGGTGTGCTACTCCGGCCCATTTACCAAGTGACCAGAAAATCTGCTAGTTTTGAGTGGGGACTGAAGCAAGAGGAGATTCATGCCATGTCTAGGCTGCTGTGCAAACTGCTCTGCCAGTTGGCCCATATGATACAGCAGATCCAATGCAGCTGGAAGTATCAGTGGCAAATAGGGATACTGTCTGGAGCCTTTGGCAGGCCCTTATAGGAGAATCATGCAGACTCTTAGAATTTTGGAGCAAAGCCTTATATTTGCTTCAGATAACTGCTCTCCTTTTGAGAAACAGTTTTTAGCCTGCTACTGGGCCTTAGTAGAGACTAAACGCTTAACCATGAGCCACCAAGTTGCCATGAGACCTGAGTTGCCTATCATGACCTGGTTGTTGTCTGACTCACCAAGCCATAAAGTTGGGTGTGCACAGCAGCCCTGTATCATAAAATGGAAATGGTATATAAGAGATAGGGCTCAAGCAGGTCCTGAAGGCACAGGTAAGTTACATGAAAAAGTGTCCCAATGCCCATGGTACCCCCCCACTCCTGCCACATTACCTTCTCTTTCCCAGACCAGAGCTATGGCCTCTTGGGGAGTTCCTTATAGTCAGTTGATTGAGGAAGAGAAAACTCAGGCCTGGCTTAACAGATGGTTCTGCATGACATGCAGCTATAACACTACAACCCCTTTCTGAGATTTCCTTAAAGGACAGTGGTGAGGGGAAAGCCTTCCAGTGGGTGGAACTTCAAGCATTGTGCCTGGTTTTTTATTTTGCTTAAAGGAGAACTAGCCAAAGGTGTTTTGTACACGACTCATAGGCTGTTGCTAATCATTTGGCTGGGACTTGGAAGAACCGGGATAGGAAAAATAGTGATAAAGAGAATAGAATAGGTGTGTGGATAGACCTTTCTGAGTGGGCAAAGAACATGAAGATATTTGTGTCCCATGTGAGTGTTCACCAGAGGGTGACTTCAGCAGAGGAAGGTTTTAATAATTAAGAGGATGACAGTAGATACAAGTCATCCTCTTCCCTCAGCCACTTATGCCATTGCCCAATGAGCTTATGAGCAAAGTAGGCATGGTAGTATGGATGGAGGTTATGCATGGGCTCAGCAACATGGACTTCCACTCACCAAGGCCAACGTGGCTACTGCCACTGCTAAGTGTCCAATCTGCCAGCAGCAGAGACCCACACTCAGTCCCTGATATGGCACCATTCCCCAAAGTGGTCAGCCTGCTACTTGATGGCAAGTTGATTACATTGGACCACCTCCATCATAGAAGGGGTAGTGATTCTAACTAGAATAGACACGTACTCTGGATATGGGTTTACCTTCCCTGCACACGATGCTTCTGCAAAAACTACCTTATGCGGACTTAGAAAATGCCTTAGCCACCATCATGATATTCCACACAACATTGCTTCTTATGGTTCCTTAACTCAATTCACAGCAAATGAAGTGCAGGAATGGCACATGCTCATGGAATTATCTGGTCTTACCATGTTCCCCATCATACAGAGGCACCTGGGTTGACAGAATAGTGGAATGGCCTTTTTTGCAGGGGCGGGGGGCAGGGTTGAGGGGCATGGTATGTGGTCCTAGAATCGAACCCACATCTCCTGCATAGAAGGCAAGCATTCGACCACTGAACCACCCATGCACCCTGTAATGGTCTTTTGAAGACCCACTTACAGTGCCAGCTAAGTAGCAATACCTTGCAGGACTGGGGCAGTGTTCTCCAGGAGGTACTGTATGGTGCAGTTTCTTTCATAGCCAGGATTTACAAGTCCAGGAATCAAGAGACACAAATGGGAGTGGCACCAATCACCATCACTAGTGATCCACTAGGAATATTTTTGCTTCCTGTCCATGAAACCTTAAGCTCTGCTGGTCTACAAGTCTTAGTTCCAAAAGGAGGGTGTTCCTACCAAGAGACAGAACAATGATTCCATTGAACTGGAAGTTAATACTGCCACCTGGCCACTTTGGGCTTCTCATGCCACTGAATCAACAGGCCAAAAAGGCATTACTATTCTGTCTGGGATGTTTGATCCTGACTATCTAGGGGAAATAGGACTGCAACTGCACAATGGAGGTAAAGAACAGTTTTCCTGGAATACCAGAGATCATCCCCTAGAGCATTTCTTAGTACTACCATACCCTATGATTTACGTCAATAGAAAACTGCAACACCCCAATCCAAGCAGGACTACCAATGGCCCAGAAACTTCAGGAATGAAGGTTTGGATCACCCTACCTGGCAGAGAACCATAGACAGCTGAAGTGCTTGCTGAGGGTAAAGGGAACATGGAATGGGTAATAGAAGAAGGTAGTGATAAATAATGAACTACAACCATGTGACCAGTTACAGAAATGAGGACTGATTGTATAAATATTTCCTCCCCATTTTGTTATGAGTATGTTTACATTTGTGCATAAGCAAATATCTTGTTTTCCTCTTATCATTTGACATAAATTGTATGGTTCATATTATAGTATTTAAGTCACAGGACATAAAATTTAAGAGTGAATATTACCTAAGAACTTGCACCTTATTCAGGAGACATATGGCATGTTTCTGGTTGTACGCAGGACAGTTGAGTATTGTGTGCAAAATATTTTTCTGTTAATGTGTTCTCTTTGGAAATTAATCATGTTTCAAGGTGATGTGTTTAGCTGCCAAGTTGACAAGGGATGGACTTTGATGGTTAGGTTCTGGTGTCAACTTGGCCAAGTGTAAATGCCCAGTTGTCTGGCAAGCATTGGTCTGACCATTGCTGCAAGAATATTTCGTGGCTGGTTGATAAACCAGAAGGCTGGTGTATTAAATGAGTAGTCAGTTGATTGAATCTTTGGCTGATTACATCTACAATCAACTAAGCTGTACCTCCCATCAATGAAATAATCCAATTAGTTGAAGACTTTTAAGGAAGAAGAGAGACTTTTTCACTGCTTCTTCAGCCATTGAGTCTCTCCCATGGAGTTCATCCAGACCCTTCATGGGAGCTGCCAGCTTCACAACCTGCCCTATGGATTTTGGATTCTTCCATTCCCACGGTTGCATGAGACACCTTTATAAATCTCATATATATAAATATCTCCTGTTGGTTCTGTTTCTCTAGAGAACCCTGACTAATACAGTGGAAGACTTAAAACTTTCCCCCACGATCAGGAACAAGACAAGGATGTCTGCTTATACCACTTCTATTCAACATTCTACCCTATATTCTAGCCAGAGCAATTAGATAGAAGAAATGAAAAGCATACACATTGGAAAGAGAGAAGTAAAACTACCTGTGTGCAGATCACATGATCTTGTATGTAGATAATCCTAAGGAATACACATACACAGTATTAAAACATTTGAGATCAACATGATTGCATATATAAGAATCAGCTGTTTTTCTACACACTAGCAATGAACAATATAAAAATTAATTTAAAAAACAAGTCCATACACAATAGCATAAAATACTAGAATGAAATATCTAGGCATAAGATTAACAAAGTGAAAGACTTATACATTGAAACTACAAAACAATACTGAAAGAAATTAAAGAAAGCCTAAATAAATGGAAAGGCATCCTATATTCATGGATTGGGAAGGTTTAATATTGCGAAGATGACAAGTCTTCCCAAAGTGATCTACAGATTCATCTGTAGATTCATTTGATATCTGTATCAAATGATATCTCTGTCTCTGCCTTTTTACAGAAATTGGCAGTCTTATCCTAAAATTCATAAGAAAATGCAAGAGACCCAAAACAGCCAAAACAATCTTGAAAAGCAAATTTGGAGGACTCAAACATCTCAATTGCAAAACTTACTACTAGGGCGCCTGCCGTGGCTCAGCAGGCAGAGCTCTGACCTGCCGTGCTGGAGGTCTGGAGTTCGATCCCTGGTGCCTCCTGCCCATATGCAAATTAAAAAAAAAAAAAAAACAACTTACTACTAATTTACGATATCAAGACAGTGTAGTAGCAGCATAAAAAGAATTTAGATCACTGGAATATAATGAGAGTTCAGAAATGAACCACTGCAATTATGTTCAATTGATTTTTTTTTTTTTTTTAACATGGGCAGGCACTTGAAATCGAACCTGGGTCCTCTGGCATGGCAGGCGAGCACTCGCCTGCTGAGCCACCGTGGCCCGCCCTGTTCAATTGATTTTTGACCAGGATGCCAAGTCTGTTCAATGGGGGAAAAGAGTAATCTTTTAAACAAATAGTGTTGGGACAACTGGATATCCACATGCAAAAGAATGAAGTTGGACCACTACCTCACACCATATACAAAAATTAACTCAAAATTAATCACACACCTAATTGTAAAGTGAAAACTATAAAACTCCTACAATAAAACAGGAGTAAATCTTTGTGGCCTTGAATTAGGCAATGGTTTGTTAGATATGACACCAAAAGCACAAGCAACAGAAGAACAAATAGATAAATTGAACTTCATCAACATTTAAATCTTTTCTGCTTTGAAGGACACTACCAAGAAGTTGTAAAGGCAATGCACAGAATGGGAGAAAGTATTTGCATATGATATATTTGATGAAGGACTAGAATGTATAATGAACTCCTACAACTCAACAATAAAAAGGCAAATACCTATTTGAAAAAGGGGCAGAGGATCTGAATAGACATATGTGATGGTTTGAAGCTGTATGTACCCCAGAAAAAAGCTTGTTCTTAAACTTAATCCATTCCCATGGGTGTGAGCCCATTGCATGTAGGACATTTAGATGAGGTTACTTCACTTACGAAGGTGTAGCCCACCTTAGTCAGGATGGTTCTTAATCCTATTGCCAGAGCCTTTCATAAGTAGAATGAATTCAGACATTTGAGAAAGAAAGCCACAGGAAGTAAGAGGCTGAAATCAACAAAACTCTTAAGAGAAGAGAGAAATCATGCACCCTGTCATGTGACAGGAGCCGAGGATTGCTGGCAGCCAGTCCCAGAACACCACAGTCTTCAGTGAGAAAGCATCACCTTGAGGATGCCTTGATTTGGACTTTCTTTTAGCCTCAAAGCTGTAAGTTAATAAATTTCCATTGTTTAAGCCAAACCATTTCATGGTATTTGCTTAAGCAACCTGGGAAACTAAAACACTTCTCAAAGAAGATACACAAATGGCTGATAAACACATGAGAAAATGCCCAGTTTCATTAACCATCAGGAAAATGCAAATGAAAACCACAATAAGATATGACTTCACATTCCCTAAAATAGCTAGAATAAAAAAAACAATAACAAGTATTGACCAGAATGTAGAAAAACTGGAACCCTCATACATTGCTGGTGGAAATTTAAAAAGGTGCAACCACTTTGGGAAACAGTTTGCCAGTTCCTCAAAAACCTAAACATGGAATTACCATATGACCCAGGAATTCCTCTCCTAGGTATAACACACAAGAAAAATGAAAACATATGTCCATGCAAAAACTTGTGCACAAATGTTTATAGCAGCCTTATTCATAATAGCCAAAAAAGAATGAAGTAGCATTACTTGGTACAACAAGGGTGAACCTTGGAAACATTATACTAAGTGAAAGACTATACACAAATTGCCACACATCATATGATTTCATTTATTTGAATGTCCATAGTAAGCAAATCCAAAAAGACAGAAAGTAGATTAGTAGTTACCAGAGGCTGTGGGGAGGGGGAAATGGTGTGTGACTGTTAATGGATACAGGGTTTCTTTTCAGGGCAATGAAAATGTTCTGGAATTAGAGAGTGGTGAGGTTAGACAAACATTATGAATATAATAAAAACCATGAAATTGTCCACTTTAAAAGGGTGAATTTTATGGGATGTAAATCATATCACAATAAAATAAATAACCTGAGGCAGTAATTGAGTATCTTCTCAGATGTTCAAAGGTCAAGTGGCTTCCCTCATGCCTGTCCATTAAGTGGGGAAACCAGGATTCCAACCTGGAGCTTCTGGCTCCACGTAAACTAGTCTACATTCTTTTTGCCCTAACTCTGGCCTCCTTCAGTCCTTAAAACTGGTGATTTCACCTCTTTTTGGTTTTTGCACGCTATATGGCAGGGTCACATTTCATTCTTTTTCCATGTGAGTATCCCATTATTGCAGCACCATTTGTTGAATTTTTTGTTTGTTTTTGTTGATTTCTTTGTTTGTTTGGGAAGTGCATGGTCCAGGAATCAAACCTGGGTCTCCCATATGGCAGACGAGAATTCTACCACTGAACTATCCTCACATATACCCTCCAAACACCACCTCCTGCTAAAAGCTGTTGTTTATTCTTTCTTATAGGCCTTTATTAAACTCTAACTCTCGGTCTGTCAGGAGGGCGACAGCAAAGACAGAGCAAAGAGCACACCACCGACTCCAGGCCCAAAATAGTGGTGTCCAGGATAGTGGACAGTGTCCCATTTGTTCAGGTAAGTTGCCTGGCTTGGGCACTGAAGGTGGTTGTGGAACTACTCAACATACCTTGAAGGAGGAATAGGAGATCTGATAATGCTGCCAAGAAACATTTAGATTTAAACTCCTTACCTCTTTTGTCTCTGCAACACCTAGATATATATCCATCCTTTTAGCCAACTGAAATTCAAGACTTGCTCAGATTATCAACTAAGCTGAGAAAGGGACATGGCCCTGCTCTCAGAGAAGTACAAAATAAGACCATATTAAACACTATTGGAGAGAACCTAGAATTCCCTTCGTAATGTTTCCATCCGTGTCCAAATTCTACTCGTTTTCTAAGTCAGTGTTCAAATGATGCTTATTTCTCAAGTCTTCCCTGGTTTCAGGTAATCTCTCCCAACTGAAATCCTGTACCATTCTCTGATTCCCTTAGGTTTAGCACTTCTCACTGCTTTGTGTCATCACTGCTTTGTGTTCGTAGCTTATCTTTGTCACTGGACTCTATGTTCCATAAGGGCAAACCTGGGTTTATACCCTTTAGCTCCTAGCAGTGTTGGACATACACTAAATACTCAGTAAATGTTTGGTGGGCACATGACTGGATAATGTCTTTCAGGTATAAAATAATGAACTATGATAAATTTCCTCTATAAACAGCTTTATTTTGATAACAGATGTTCCTTTCCAACTCATTGAGGTAACATCCTGCCTGGTAGCTGGCGCAATTTTGTTTACTTTCTTCTCTCCCTCTTAGGCTTCTTCAGCACTGAAATTCTTCCCCTGCACGCTGCCACTTGTGGAGAGACTTCCCCGCCCCACCAAGCCTCCCCCTCCTCATCACCATCTGCGTCCCAGTCTGTACTGTGGATTTCCTCCCCAAAGAGTTCACCACGCGCTTCCTGGGTCCAGTGCCCAATCTGCCAGTTTCAGTTCTTGGCAGGAGAAGTAGAAGAACATGCCAGCATTTGTGGGGAGGTCCCTCAGGCGTGAGCCATATTGTTTTGGCCCTTCATCCCCTCTGGGAACGTGACTAAAAATGGGGAGTAGATCTTTTGACAGCTGAGAAGGGGTCATGAGGCCTAACCTTTTTCCCTCCTTTCCTCCATTCATTCTCTCAGGAGTATGCCTAAGGGCACCTCTGGGCCCAACTTACTCCCCACTCCCAGTTGTCAAGGTTTCTGTCACCATGGCATCCAGTTCTCCAAGGACACCACTGTCCTCTTCCCCTTTGTGCCTTCTGAGGTAAAATTAGTGATCTCTCTAGGTTTTGGGACATGATCCAGGATTTCTCCCCTTTGGTGAGGGAAGTGCATCTTCGTACTCATTTTCCTAAAAGGAAAATTGAAGTCCAGTGAAGAGAAAAATACTGCCTGACAGATAAGAACTTGTGATGTACTGGAAATGTGATGTACTTGTGATGAGAGCAGTTTTTGAGCATGAAACTGGCATCTAGCATCCCATAACTTAACTCTTAGAATCCTTTGCAGGCTTCTGATGTTAGTATGACCAATTCACAGTGTTGCTGTCTGACTTTAGGCAAGTTATTTATCTTGGACCCAGAATTAACCCTTAGTTACTGAGAATGAAAACCCCACCTTCCCCTGCTTGCACACAGAACTATTATAGGAAACAGATGATAAAGTCTCTATTTGATTAAGGAATGGTTCTAGGCCTGGCTATGGAACCTTGGACAAATACCATTTACCATCTGTACAATGAGGTAGTTGGACTAGCGGGTCTCTAAAGTCTTCTCTAGCTATGACATTCTAAATACTGTTACCCCTTTCTTTAAGCAACTATGTCCTCTCTCCCGTTTCCCAGAAGATTTCATTGTGTGACTCTAACACCATTTCCCCTGGTCTCCAGGGTACAGGGCAGAAGGGTAGCAGCTGGTCCTAGCACAGGGAGGACACAGGGCGGGGTTTTGAACGTATAGAAAAGAGGATGTTAGGCACAGTAAAGGGAGCAGACAGAGCAGGAGTTCAGTCCTTCAGTCCCTACTGGCATAGGTGGGTGCAGCCATGGACCCTCTCACGGTAAGAGACCTTCTGTTTCATTATCTTCCCCCGTCTGGATCCCATTTCTGGTGGTAAATCAAAAAGTAGATTGGCCCAGAAGAGCAGCAGGAATATTCTAGCTGCAAGACCTGTGGTGGACATCTCCATGGGGTAGGAGAGGAGCCCTTGTAATCCTGACCCTGAGCCCAGAAAAGAAAAACAGTGAAGGTGGGGATGGGCCTAAGAGAAGAGAGGAAAAACAGCTATGAGGAAGGGAAAATTATCCCCCTCCCCAAAACTGGAGATGACATAAGTAGGGGGCCTTTGGTGAAGAAGGAACATGTTGGGTCCTGCTAGGAGGCGTGGTCAGAACTGAGCAGCTTGAGAAGAGTCCAGTTCAAAGACCCTCCTGTGTGGACATGTCTTGACCTGCCCTTTGGAGGTGCTCTGGGATTTCTGGAGGGATGAGCAGCTGGGAGATTAAGTCAACAAGATGGGAGCTGCATCCTGGACAAATACTGTGTGCCTACATGTGGGATTAGGTTTCTGGACCAGCCCTATTTACCTGTTTAACTTGCCCACATTTGGCCCCCTTTGTGTGTGGGGATCCCTATGGGGGTGGAAGTTGAACCAAGGAAGGGCTCAATCAGACCCAGTCCTGGTACTTTTCTAACCTAAAAGCCACACAATAAAATGGTAAATAAGAAAATTTTTGCTAATATGTGTTTGAGATAAGGAATAATATAATGTGTGA
>PVIY010049568.1:0-16666 GCA_004026745.1 Myrmecophaga tridactyla | reverse complement strand
CCAGGCTGCCCGGCTTTCTCCAAGTCTACTTGTGGAGATCCATAGTAAATGGCATCTAAGCACTCACATGTGAAGAGGGGCAGCAGGAGCCTGTCCCTTTGGCCTTGGTGGGCCCTGGTACACTCATGTGGCAAGAGGCATTTGAGATGAGGTGGGCTTCCAGAAGGCGGGTAGGTTCTGAAGATATTTTCGTGTACACTCAGGAGTGGAGTAAATCCAGCTGATCTATGAGTCAACATTCAGTGGAGACTCAGCAGTGCTGTGAAATCTGTGCCAGGAAGAGACAAACCTGGGGGCCAGTCCCCAGTATGCAGCCTGTTTACTACAGTTTAGTTATAGAAGGGTCATGTGCACAGCTACCAGCCTAGGCCTCTGAGGCCATTGTGTACCCCAAAATTTTCCATTCAAACCCCATTTCTAGAAGCCTTGCCGTCCTTGGCACGTCCTGCCCTGTGTACTCAGGTGGTGTGTGGTGCAGCGGGCCGGTGGGTACCTGGCCCCTGCAAGCCTTCCCTCGGCAGGGACTTGAGCGCCCAGCCTCGGCAAGCTGCTGGGAGAGGACATGTGAGCCCCACTCAGACGCGCCCCGTCCTGATGGGCCCATGTGCTTGAAGGTTGGTACACCAGGCTGAGCCGGAAGATGAAGACAGCACGCTCCCTGCCCACGTGGTTCCCGTGGACCCAGGCACCCGTGTCCTTCCCGACGCCACACTGTGTGCCTTTATGGTGCTCGATGACATGCTCGTCACCTTGGCCCAGGGCACAGCCTGCTGGAAGATGCAGCTATTTGAGCAGCCCTCTGCAGAAGCACATCCCAGGCCAGGAGCCCAGATTGGTGAGGCGGACTTCTCCTGCGCCCTGCCAGCTGGGAGCCCTGGGCAGCAGCCTGCCCCCCGCTTCCTCCCAGTGCTGTGCTGCTTGGCCCCCCCAGGCTCTGGGGCCCTACACGGCCCGCTCCTGGGCTCCAGGGGCTTCACGCTGCAACAGGCCCTCTTCATCCTACTCTTCGGGGCCGATGCCGCACTCCTGAAATCACCTGTGATCCTCTGCGGCTTCCCCGATGGCCAGCTCTGCTACGTGGTCCTCAAGACCCTGGCTGCCTCTGGGACAGCCACTGCTGACCCGAAGGCCCTCGTCAAGATCCTCCATCATCTGGAGGAGCCTCTCATCTTCATTGGGGCCTTGAGGACAGAGCTGCGGGCAGAGGAGGCCAGGGAGGAGAGGCTGCTGGGCGAGGATGTGCCCTCCGACTGCCTGGTGGCTCTTGGTCATCATGGCCGGACACTGGCCATCAAGGCCAGCTGGGACGAGGCGGGGAATCCAGTGCCAGACCTACAGGAGAGCCGCCTCCCAGGGCCCGTGCTCTGTGCCACCTGTGGCGGGGGCGGCCGCCTGTACCACAGCACCCCCTCGGACCTCTGTGTGGTAGACCTGGCTCAGGGGGCCGCCCCTTCTGACCCCTCGCAGCCCGACGGGGGCCCAGGAGGCCTGCCCCCATTGCTGTGTCCGGCCAGCTTGGACATCTGCAGTGTCATGGCCCTCTCTGTGTCCTCCAGGACTCCCGAAGGTGAGGGCCACTCGTGCAAAGATGAAAAGCCCATGCCTGGGCTGGGGGGATCTCCCTTTATCCCTTCTGTGAATGGGCCCCTCGTCCTTCGCATGGCCCTTGGCTCCCTTTCCACTGCTCCTGCCCGGTGCAGGTTCCTCCTTACCTTCCGTGCTCTGGGGAGGCTGCAGATGGCCGGGTGCAGGTGGCTGTGCCGGGCTCTGTGTGTCCGGCTGTGGGTTTGAGGTCAGGAAGGATGGGCCACTCTGCCTGGCTTGGGGTCTGGCACCTGGGCTGTTAGCACATGGTGTCTCCCTGTGCGAGTGTAATGTGACAGGCAGTCCCAGGTATGTTCATGACGAGTTTCTTTTGAAGGCTGGGAAACCTATGGCTCTTGTTCCCAGGTGGTCCTGATGCGTTTTTGTTGCTGTTTTTCCCTAGAGAGAGTCTTAGCTGTGTTTGCCTAGTGTTGGGGTGAAAGGAGCAGCGCATCCCTTTCCTTAATGCATCGTTCTCCCAGGACTGGCCTGGCTGGGCATTGACAGATGCTCCTGTGGGACTTACTTAGGGATAGGCACTGGGAAGAGAAAAGCCAAATTGTCTCTCCCTCAGGGAGTGGGAAATGGGAAGGCGTGTGGGAGCTGACAGTGTGAGCCAGCTGGGGTGTGGGGACAGCACGCAGGGAAGGGGGCTGCATGCCTCGGCCGCTTCTGGGCCAGGCCTGGCCAGGCTTAGTTCCTGGGGCCTTGCAAGTGGCTGTGGCCACACGCCCCCGGGGGCAGGGTGGGGCCCGAAGGGGGTCAGGCAGGCACTGTTTCCCGGAGAGCCTCTGGCTGGGCAGGGGCGGCCTGGTTTGGAGGAGGCAGCCAGGCTTCCGGAAGGTCTGCTGAGGCTCAAGAAAGGCTCTGGCCAGCCCTGTGCTGCAGCCACGCGGCCCCCTCCCGGCCACTCTCCATCCTTTCCTGGACATCAGCCTGTGCCTGGGCTGGGCCCTTCGGTGTCTGCATGAGAGAGCACCATGGTGCCTGCCTGGGCCCTGCCGGACACCTCAGATTTCTCAGGGGCTCCCTGCCTCCTTGGTGTCCTCGGTTGACCAAGCCTGTGGTCTCCCTACCAGGTGGCCCCGAGCTCCTGGCCCTGTCTGCCAAAGGCCGCCTGATGACCTGCATCCTGGACCAGAGCTCCGAGGTACCTCGCCCAGCCCTGATGACCACAGCTAAAGCTGGCCAGAAAATTAAAGAGCTACTTTCCGGGATTGGCCACGTCTCTGAGAGGTAAGTGGGTGGACTCTGGAACCAAGCGCTGCTTCCGGGTCACGATGGCGTGTCCTGACCAGGCTCAGGATGTTTGCCTCTGGCTGCCTGTCCAGCGCCCCAGATATGGTGTGGCTCAGGGAAGGCTGCACCCTCACAGCCAACCCAGGGGAGTCTGGCTACGCCACCCCGACCTTTCGGGGAGCATGGAAAACAGCTTCCTATGCTGATTCCTCAGGGGCCCTACTGACACTCCGCTTCTCGGACCCTTTGCTTTTCTGCTCCCAGCGAATAAGCAGCAGGTTTCCCTCCAGGCCCCCAGTCCTGGCTACAGGAGACATTCTGGGAGGAAGCATGCTCTTGGGCCCAGGTGTGGGCTTCTCTCTGCACCCCTGGCCGTCCTTCCTGCAGGCCCCAGCTCGCATGTGGTTTAGGGCTGTTTCATGAAAGCTGTCCTCTTAGCTGCTGCTGCTGCTGTGCTGCAAAGGAGACAGGGGCCAACTGGGGGCACTGGAGGGCGTGGGTGTGTGAGGGGATGTGACGCCAGTCATGCCCTGGCACCAGCTGGCCCCAGGCAGCCAGCAGACTTGGTGAGCTTGGTGCAGCAGAGCCAGTCCCCACTTCAGTTCCCGGCTGTCCCCACCTCATCTTCTTCTCCCTGGATGGGGGGTTAGGTGATGGGTGCAGCAACGTAAAGTTCCTGCCCGGGGCCTGGGGCCCCCTGACTTGCCTCGTGGGGCCTGCTGCTGGTCCTTCCGTCCCTGCTCCTGCCACTGGGGCCTCCCCGCCTTCCCCTGGGGCGGGGTCTGCTCTTCCCACAGAGTGTCTTCTCTGAAGAAGGCGGTCGACCAGCGGAACAGGGCCCTGACCTGTCTCAACGAGGCCATGAACGTGAGCTGTGCCCTGCTGTCGAGCCGGGGCGGCCCCCGGCCCATCTCGTGCAGCACCACCGCCACCTGGAGCCACCTACCTCCACGTGATGTGCTGGTGGCCACCTGCCTGCTGGAGAACAGCAGCGCCCATGCCCTTGGCCGGGGCTGGACCCTGTGCATCCAGGTGCGTTCCAGCACCTGCGCCCTGGGGCTGAGCTCGGCCAGCCCTGCCGTCACCTACACCGTCCCCGTGGAGCAGCTCGGCCCCGGCAGCCAGCGGGAGGTGACGCTGACCCTGGGCCCCAGCGAGGATGGTGCGCTCGACCTGCCCGTCACCATCTCCTGCGCGCTCTTCTACAGTCTGCGGGAGGTCATTGGGGCAGCCTGCGTCCCCTCAGACTCTCCAGAGCACTCCTTTTTTGAGGAGTGCCCCCCAGACATCCTGCCAGAGCGGGACGGCATCTGCCTGCCCCTGGGCGAGCACACGGTGGACCTGCTGCAGTGCCTCCGCTTCCCCGGCCTGGCCACACCCAGCACGCAGGTGCGCGGCACGCAGGGTCCCGCTGGTGACCCCGTGGACACGTTCCTCAGCACCCTGCGGGAGCCGGGCATTGAGCCCGTGGGTCCCACTTCACTGCGGGCCAAGTACCTGCCCCCGTCGGTGGCCTCCATCCGAGTGTCATCGGAGCTGCTCAGAGCTGCCCTGGACACTGGATGCTCAGGTTGGTCATCCTGACGGACTGTGCCTGGCTCCAGGGAGGTCCCTCCTCCCTCTCCCACCACCCAAAGCCACTTGGACCCACAGAGCCCCCGGCCCCAGTGGTGTTACATCTCGTGGTGCTCTCCTGCCACGGTTCCTTTTAACTCATGTTTTGAAGAGCCACTTACTGGGGCTCGACCTGTGTATAGAGAAGCAGACACGTCAGGGGAGCAGCTCGATGAGATTCACAAAGTGAAGCCCCAGGGGACCAGCCCACAGCCCCCACGGTGCCAGGGCCCCCGCCCCGAGTGCTGGCAAGACAGCATGGGGCCGCAGCTCTGGCCACTTGGACTTTACATGAGGGGCCTGCTCCACGTGTCCTGTGTCTGGTTTTCACTCGCTGTCGTGTGGTGAGCTTGGGGTGCTTAGCCTCACGGCAGGAGCGCCCGTTGAGGACATTCCTCTCCTCCGTGGACAGGCATCTAGGCCCCTCCCCATCCCTCGATGCACTTGTCACCCCAAGGACATTGAAGCCTTGGTTTATCTGGATTCCTCAGCACCACCATCATAAAGCTCCTCCATCCGAGGACGTGGGGGCTCGTTGTCCCCTCCCCAGCCTGGCTGGCCACACACCCAACTTAGGGTGCTCTTCAGGCAGCCACGTGGGAAGCAGCAGGATGTCCCGGAGCCCACGGGGACGGTGCCCTCTCCCACAGGTGCGTCCCTGTGCTGTGCCACCCTGCAGTGGCTCCTGGCTGAGAACCCTGCAGCGGACGGCTTTAGGACCCAGGCGCTGTCGTCTGTCCAGGGAGTGGCACCAGATGGCAGCGACATCCGCCTCAGCGTCCACGAGGCAAGTCAGGGCGCTGCTCAGCTGCTGGGGATGCTGCCTCACTGGCTCTCGGAGTGGTTGGAGCCCTGGGACTCATGGTGGTGGCAGCACTTCGGAGCTTGTGAGAAATAAATTCTCAGTGCCCCTGAGACCTACTAAATTCCGGGTGGGGGGCTGTCGGCAGTCTGTGTGGATGAGCCTCCAGATGATTCCGGAACTGCTCAAGCTAGGCAGCCACGGCTTTGGGGCTCAGCACACTCCCTCCCCGAGGCTGGACAGCCTTGGCGGGCAGTGGGCAAGATGACGGCGTGGCTCAGGGACCCTGTAGAACTGTTTACTTGGGATTCCGGCATCTCCCATACATGGGCCGCTTGCACCCTAGTTGCTGAAGAGCTCTGCAGTGCTGTGGTCACCCATTTGTCCCCTAGAAGTAGCACAGACCCCACAGTTTCAGGGGCCACCCACAAGCCTCTGCCCTAGCCCACCAGTGAGCATCAGACCCCACTGTGGAAGCTGCTTGTCTGCCACCTCCTTGAGGGGTCTGCAGTCCCCAGTTCCTCTCAAACACCCCCTCCTCGCACACACCTCCCCTCCTCGCACCCTCCCAGGCCTAGCCAGCATGGGGCTCTGTCCGCGCAAGAGACCTCAGGCCTGCCGTGGGAGGTTCTCCCAGAGCAGCCCAGCCGCCTGGGGCTGAGACCCATCCTCCTGGCCACTTTGGTCTCACCCACCAGAACGCTGGGAACCAGCAGCCATTGGGCCAGGCCCTATCGGACCCCTGGCTTTGTAGCCTCGGGGGAGCTCTCAGCACATCCTGCGAGCTCCAAGGGGAACTCCTTCCTCAGCGCCAGCCCCCCAGGTCGAGCCCTGTGTCCTCTCTAGGGAGGCAAGACCCCCAGGTCCTAGTTGGCCCTTGGCTGGTCAGAGGAGCACAGACGTCTGCCCATCAGCCGCCAGGGGCTCCATGGTACCCACCTGGGGCTGCTCTGCTCTGCAATGTGCCCTTGAGGATGGGCAGCGCCCAGGTATCCACAGAGCCCCTTCGCTCTGGAATGGGGGGCCCCAGGGTAGCCCCATGGGCCTCCAGTCATTCCAAATAAGGGCAGGGTTGGTGGCCCTGCCAGCGTGGGGACGGGCAGTGAGGCCCCCGTGTTGCAGGTGGCTGTGACGGACCTGTGCCCCGTGGGCCCCATCCAGGCTATGGAGATCCAGGTGGAGAGTTCCTCACTGGCCAACCTGTGCCGGGCACACCATGCCCTTGTCAGCCGCATGCAGGTACGTCCCATGGCACCACCGAGGGCCCGGCAGGGGTTGGCAGGAAGGCTCCACGACCGGGAGCCACTCGCCAGCTGGCTGCCTGGGGCTGCGTGGCTGCTCACCCTGTGTGCACAGTCACCACGAGCTCAGGAGCTGCAGAAAAGCCCTGCCTACCTGCTCGCGCGGCTCCATCAGTGCCCTGTGCCCTGTTGGGTTGGAGGCCAGGTAGCAGGGAGGCCCCGGGGCGAAACAACCCCTCCCAGCATGCCCTGGCTCCTCTGCAGCTGCCTGGCTGAGCCCCGGTGGCTGATTAATTTCAAGGGAAGGTATTTCTGCTTGTCACCTGCCGCCATCGCCAGAGGCCGAACAAAGCGTACACTGGCGTCCGGCGGCCCTGGGAGCAGGTCTGGGTCGAGGCGCCTGCCGCCTGCTTGCCCAGAATCTCTCTCTGCTTCTTTGCTGAGAAGGCAGGAAGGAGGAGCTGGCCCATGCCAGCCCCGGGCATGCCTCCTGCTGCCCGATGTTAACGGGCGGGTGCAGCCTCCACATGAGACAAGAGCACCTGGCGCTTCAAATGAGAGGCTCTAGGTTAAAACGGGTGCCCAGGGCAGAGTCCTCAGTCCAGAGCTCGGCTGGGTTCCATACCAGAGCGGACCTGAGGCTTTAACCAGCCTCCTGAGCAGCTGAGCCCTGCTAGCGAGGAGCGGAGGTGCAAGGGGAGCAGCGTTGCCACGCCCCGGCAGCCGGCCCCTCGGCTGCTCTGCCGAGGGTTTGCACCCCTGAGGTTGTGGCTGGGGGCGCCGCTGTCCCAGACCCCCATGAGCCTCGCTGCCGCCAGTGAGCCAGCTTCTCCTCCAGAGGCAGGTGCCCGAGGAGCATGTCTGGTAGTCCCCGGGGGAGACAAGGCATGAGGCGGAGCAGCCAGCCCGGGCCAGGTTCTCCTTGGTCTGCCCCGTGACCCTGAGGGGCTGGCGGGAGGGGGGTGCGGAGCTATGCCCCAGGAAGCGTCTCTGGGAATGTGGAAGGGGGGTGCGTGGAGGGGAGGAACCAGAAAGGAATCTGTAAGTCAGTTCCGGGCCGTGGGCCGGGCTGCTCCATGCGGAGGGGAGCTGGGTGGGAACCCCAGGGAGTCAGGGTCTGCCGGGAGGGTGTCAACCCCAGGGGGGCTGGAGGGGCTCAAGGACCACAGGGGAAGTGGGCAGAGTGAGGGGAGGGGCCTCTCTGGGGACGCAGGACCAACACAGGTGCCACCCGGGCTGCGTGGGGCTGGGCTGCGGCGAGCAGAGGCCCTGCAGTGTCTCGTCCCTTGTGCTGCAGGCAGTGGTTGTGGCACAGGCTGCACGGGGTTCCAGCCCACCCGAGCTGCGCGTGCAGCCCCTCCGCCAGATGCACGCCCGGCATGAGGTGAGCCCGCCAGGAGGGAGGCCGGCGCGGGGCAGGGGGGCCAGGTGGCGGGGGGGGGGCTGCCGGGCACCTGTCCATGCCACACCTGGGTGAGGGGCCTTCTCCATCAGGCAGCACATGTGCTGTCACAGGCAAATTTTTCCTTGGGCATGGGCACAGGGTGGGCGTCCCTGACAGCCGGCCTGGGACTCTGACCTGCAGGCGCTGCTCAGAGAGGTGCAGGCCCTGCGGGACCAGCTGTGCGGGGAGGACGAGGCCCAGGCCTGCACCACCGCCGAGAGGCTCCTGCAGGTATACAGGCATCTGCGCCACCCCGGCCTCCTGCTGCTGTGACCTGCCATGGGCTGGTCAGGACCCTTGGTGCTTGCCTGGACTCCCTCCTGCTCTCTCCAGCCACCGCGCTGCATTGGCAGCTTCATGGAGCCACAGTGGGGCCGCACAGGCTGCCTTCCGGCTCCTAGGGTCCTGGTCCACAGACGGTGTGGCTGGTGGCCCTGCACTTTTGTCCCCACTGGGTCCCTCCCACTGCAGGGTGGGGCACAGGACGTTGGGACCCCAGGGTGGGGTGCAAGGTGTCTCTGCCCTAGCAGTCCTCGGAGACCAAGAAGAGAGCATTTCGAGGCAGGACTCGTGCTGCTTTACACTTGCCGCTGTGTTGCCAGATGCCCCTGCCCCACTGTGTGGGGCCCGCTGCCAGAGCCGCCTTCCAGCCCCCCACCACCTACCCATTCTCTGCCTTCCTCTGGGCTGCCCCAGCCAGGTCCTGACGCTTTGCAGCCCTGGGGTCCCCAGGAGGGTGCTCGTGACAGAAACACAAATACCATGGGGGTCCTGCAGCTGGCCAGCTCCAGCCAGGGAGAGCTGCCAGGTTGCCTGCAACCAGACGCCCAGCCCTCAGTGCCCCAAGAAAGATGTCCATTTTGGGGTCACCCAGTGGGGCTGTGGGTCCAGAGACTGCCCGTGTCCTGGCCCCTGCAGCCCCCACCTCCAGGTTCCTGGTGCTAGTGTTTTTCTACTTAGGGGAGAAGGGGGTTTGGTGACAGGACAAATGTCTGTGCTGTGCCCCTTTGAGCACTGTGTGACGAACACGCCCTCTGCCCAGCTGCTTCGGGCCTCGCCTGGTTTTTTGACTCCCTTCCCCATCCTCCATGGCCCACCCACCTTGTCTCCCCAGGAGCTCTCTGCCTGCCTGGGGGAGTGGCCCAGGCTGGGTCCCCTGGGGCAGCCCTATACTTGAGGATGAAGGGCCCCTCCAGAGTTTAGCGGCCCCCAGGGTTGTCTCGCACACTTGCCCACCACTGTTCAGGGTAGGGGGCTCTGTGCCCACCCGACAGGAAGGCAGCTGCCTCTTCTTCCCCTGCTTTCACCCTGTGCAGACTGGGTTGGAGGCCACTGTGCCCACACAGTGTCTGAGCCTGAAACTGGCCCATCTCACAGGAGCATGAGTGGGTCAGACACTGGAGGGGGCCCCAAGAGAGGGAAGGACGGGGCTTGTGACTCAGCTGCTCCCCGAAACCATTACAGCTGCCGCTTTTTCCACAAGGCCCTTGTCCTAGTGATCACGGGGAGCCAGCTGTGCCTGAGAGAGATTTCCAGGCTGAGATCTGTCTGCTGGGCAGGTGGGAACCCTCTGGCCAACATACCTGGGAGGGAGCCCCAGCTTGGCCTGGGGAGGGCCTGCACCCCTTAGTGGCCCCGTTTCCCCCCCCCCTTCCCAGGGTGTGTCCCAGCACTGACTTCCCCCACTGTTGTGGGATGGGGAGATTTGTCTCAGTGAGGCAGAGTGGTGGTCTCAGCCACACTGGCTTCCATCTTGGGCTCCCTGCCCCCCCACCCCCACCCCCTACTTGCCCACACATTCAGGTCAGGATCTTTGGGGCCTGCTGCCTGCCAGGATCCCCAGCTCAGCTGGGACCCAGCAGAGGCCGGAAGGGTCCAGGAGCTTGGGAAGGCAGGGGCAGGGCATCCCTACCCCCATGGGCCTCAGCTGGGCGGAGGACGTGGCCCCACAAGGCAGCTTCTGCCTTCACATTGTTCGGCAGGGGTGCCTGCTCTGCAAGCCTCAGTGCTGGTCTGCAGAAGCCACCCGCTGCCACCTGGTTCTGGCAAAGGCCCAACAGTCCAGAGGCAGCACCCCACGGCCCCACTTCCCTGGCCTCACCCAAGCAGACACCCCCAGACCCTGCCCCAGCCTGTCACCTCCATCCCCAGGGCCCTTTCAGGGGAGAGAGGTGTCACACTGAGCCCTGCTTGGGCAAGGAGTGCAAGCAATGGGGGAAGGGACCCAGAACGAGGAACCCAGCCCTCCCCTGATGGTACTGGCCAGTCCAGTGGTGTAGATAGGGACGGAGTGGGTGCCAGCTGGCAGAGGGGACATGTGTCAGCAGAGGGGACGTGGGGGAGGCAGGGGGCACCAGGGCATCAAGTGGGCGACAATGTGGCCCCAGGCTACTTTCCTGCCCTTCTACCCAGAAGGGAACTGGGAGGGGTGCAGAGCTGTGCCATGCCAGCGCCCCCCTGTTGCCCAGCCCTTCCTGAGGGCCCGCCCTCCTCCCCTCCTCGGGGCTCTGGGACCTGGTCCTGCTGGCCCTGCTGAAGGAAGGAAAGGCCTGGAGGAGACAGCTGACTTTTCCCACCCGGAAGCTCCATTTCACAGACCCTTGGGACAGTCGGGCCCCAGGGACCAGGTTACAAGGTGGGTCACAAGGTCCCCCACTTCCCACCCTTGCCCAGAGTCAGAGACTCCTGTCCCCCTATCTGGCCTCATCACAGCCCCAGCTAAGACCAGGGTGACAGGTGCAGCCAGAGGCAGCTCTCCCAGGAGGGAGGCCCGGGGCTGCTGCAGGGCCAGGTGTGCCCAGGTGCTTGAAGGGAGACCTTCCCCTTGAGGACTTGCGAGGCTGGGGGCCCAACCCTGCCTGGTTGGGGGCCTGGAGCCCTCAGCACCCTGTGCTACGCAGCCCGGGGCCCCACCCCGCCCACCAGCTCTGCTGCAGGGGCCGCAGCCGCCACCAGGGGGCGCTCCAGGTCAGGCTGCGACACCTCCAGCCCCTGCTGGTTCCTGCGACCCCAGGTGACAGTGGCGTCTCTCTGTCCTGAGGAGCCCACCCAGGGCCGGCCTTTTCCTCTTCGACCCTAGGGGGGAGGCGACGCTACCACCGGGCCTGGCACCAAGGGCTGCAGGGAGGCTGCGGCTGTCCTAGCCACCCCTCCCCGGCTGCAGGAACCTGACCGTCTCTCTCCTGCCGGCAGTGCACAACGGCTCAGCCCCCAGAATCCCTGCGGCCACCTCGGCCCTGGGTGATCCTATGTGACCAGGGGCGGGGCACACTGCTCAAGACTTCGATGCAGCAGAGGGGACAGAACTAGGGGTGCTTCAGACTCTTAGCAAGGAAAGGGTCTGCCCGAGGTCAGAGGAGGGGGAACGTCTGAGCCTCTACCTCCGATGGCATAGGCCACCTGCGCCCAAGAGGTGTCTCCCTCAATGGGAGTTCTTGGAGGTGATAAGAAGGGGGACCTGTGGGCTCCGTTACCCTCGCAAGGGCAGGGTCCACAGGCTGGTGGACATGGAGGGCAGAGGGGAAGAGCTGGAAACTTCTTTGAGTGCTAGGGGTGCTGAGACGGGCACTCTCTGAGGGCAGGTCCTATAGGTGGTGCAGGGAGCTGTGCCCCAAAGCAGGACAGGCTCGGGGCAGTGGATCCAGGATGGGGCACGTCCCGGGGGCTCCCTGATGGACCCTCCTCCAGGCCGCAACCCTCCCGGTCCCCGCCCTCCTGGGAGTAGAGAGGGCATTGTGAGCCGCGGCGGGAAGGGGAGTAGGGAGTACGCTGAGGCCCCCCAGGGCCGCTTCCCGGGAAGGAGAACCCCAGCCCCAGCCCCTCAACGGCCCCTCCGCACCCCGAGGCGGCGCCACCGGAGCCCACGAGCAGCTGCGTGACAGGGTTTAATAAGGCGCAGGGCCCCCAGCCGCGCGCCCCCGCCCAGCGCCCTCAGTACTCCCAGAGCGCCACCCCGGCCGGCGCGTCGGCGTCAGCGCGCAGCAGCCCCGAAGCGCCGCCGCGCAGGTACTTGCCGCTCCGCGCCCGGATGGCCAGGCGGCTGCGCTCACGGAACTCGAAGAGGAAGTCCTCGGCGCGCTCGCCGTCGCTGCACACGCTGCCGTGGCTGCCCGTGTACCAGAACCCGCCGCCGCGGCCTGCGGGGCAGCACCGCGTGGACTGGGGGCCGCGCCCCGCGCCCCTCACCCCCCCGCCCCTCCCCGCACGCCCCGCTCCGCGCGCCCCGCACCTCGGATCTGGTAGGCGCCGTCGCTGAAGTTCAGGTGGAAAACGTCGTAGACCGAGCGGTTGGTGTCCAGCTGATTAGAGCCGCGGCGCTGGCAGACGAAGCCGTCCAGGCCACGCAGTACCAGGAGGGGCCGGTTGATGAGCTTGAGGACAAACTCCTCACCCTCGCCTGGCGGGAGAGGGGGCTGCTCGGCGGCCACCCGGCTTCCCCGTCCAGGCCGAGGCCCGGTGGGGCCTGATGTGGCCGGGACCCCCAGGGAGAGACCCAAATACCAGCTCGTAGTAGCCAGATCTGCCCCCTGCCCTGTGTGCGGTCTGGGGCAAGGTGGGCCAGGCCTGAGCCCCCACCCACCCACCACCAACTCCCTGGCCTGGGACCAATCACTGGAGTCAAGGTAATGACTTTGACAGGCAAAGAGGACCCCTGCCTGCAAAATGGTATTTGGGTGGGGCTGGGGCAGCTCTTGGGTTGGTGTGTCTGGTCAGCCGGGGTGCACTTCTCACCCACAAAGTCACTGATGGCCGCCAGCTGCCCATTCTTCTTCATGCACACATAGCGTCCATTGCTGGCCTTGAGTGCCACCCTCCGGCCACGCCACTCCATCTCGAACATGGTGTTGGCAGAACTGGAGTGAGCAGGATAAGGTCCCCTCAAGGGAGTAGGAAGTGGGGGGCGATGTGGAGCCTGCTCTCCCATCCACCATGGGCACCACCACTCTAGTGCGACGGACGGGAGCCATGCCCCCTCCCACTGACCCACCCATCACCAGTAAAAGCTGCCCCAAAGCTCTTTCCGGTGGCCCTTAGAGACTTGAACTCTGGGCCTACAGGCCTGCTCCCTACCCATACCCAGCTGTCCTCAAGCCCCCATCACCACCCCCAGCAGCAGGAATAGAAGTGAAGAGATGCAGTAATGGCTGTGGTGGTGGAGGTGTTGGAGGTGGTGATGCTGGTAGAGGTGGTGGTGGAGGTGGTATTGGAGGTGACGGTGCTGGTGGTGGAGGTGGCATTGGAGGTGACGGTGCTGGTCGTGGAGATGGGGATGGTGGTGGAGGTGGTATTGGAGGTGATGGTGGTGGAGGTGACAGTGTGGTCGTAGGTGGGGATGGACGCACTCACACTTCTGTGGCCGTCGCCTGAATACCCCCGTGGGTGACGAGGGTCCAGTAGCCCCCAGTGCTGGAATAGAAGGTGCACTTCTTGGTTTCCTGGTCAATTTGCATCAGGAAGGTCTCATGGTCCAGTTCTTCATCCTGATTGGCTGAGACGTTGACCCCTGGAGGGAGATGGGGAAGCCCCTCATGCCTCTCCCTGGGGGTGGGCTCAGGGGAATGGGCATGTTTTTGGAGCACCCCTGAACCCAGAGGGGGCTCTCACCTGGAACCCGCTGGACCTGAGAAGATTTGGAGGGCAGCTCTCAGAGGCTATGAGAACTCTGTCTCCCAGGCATGTGCCCCTGACACACACTGACACCTAAGTGGGGGGATGGGGATTCCATGCCAAGGTGGGGGCACTGGCCAGCCTTGGGACCACCCCAATACTTTCTCATAATCCAAGCCTCTGGCTCCCTCCCCGAGACCACAGCCATGTTTCCATGGCAACCAGCTGCTGAGCTCCATAGGAGACTCAGGGGCTCTTAGGGAAGGGGTGTCTGTGGAAAGGAGGGGCCTGGGGGTCTAGGCCGGGACCCACTGTCACTCTGCCCCAAGGGGAGGAAGCGCACCAGGCAGGGACTTCTAGCAGCAAGGCTGGCAGAGGCCAGGACCCATTTCCCATCACAGCCCAAAGGTTGTGCCCTCCAAAGATTGCCCCCCAGGCGGGGGTATCCCCCACACACTGGGCACCACTCAGAGGCAAAGAAGCAGCCCTAGGCCCACCAAGGCAGTAGCATTTTACCACCCCCAACCCCTGCCTCCACTAGGGGGTTTCCTTCTGTGTCCTGGAACACAGGACATGGGACACAGCAGACAACAGCCCTTCCCTCATGGCGGGTGCAGCCGGACAGTGTACAGTGTAACAACCTGCTATGGCACGTGCAGCCATGACAATCTAATACAAACAAGTGAAATGCAGATGTTCAGTGGAGGTATGTGCTCAGGGCAAGGCCAGAGAGGGACAGAAGGACAGGGCCACCTCTGCAGGCCCCAAAGCTGGGTTCAACATTGTCACAGGGCTCCAGGCAGATGCTGTTAGGACACCCCAGCATCGCCCCCAATCCCCCTGCAGATGGCAGGCTGCCCTGGTGCCTCCATCTTCACACAGCCCCCTGATTCTGGAAAACTGACCTCGTGGGGCAAATGGCACTTATCTCACTAGCCACCAGTGGTCTTGTGGCCAGTTCTGACTGATGAAAAGGCAGGGTTGTCTGTTGGGACTTATGGGGAGGGTTTACTCATAAGACACAAGAAGAGCCAGGGTCCCTCATTCTGCTGGGCTTTGACCCGTCTGGATGTGAGGCCCGGAGCAACAGCAGCCCTCATGAGAATGGCAGCTGAAGGGCAGAGCTGACCCGGGAGAGCAGCAGCTCAAGAGGAGGAACTTTGGTGACACATCTGGGCTGGTGATGGTGTCTTTCCTGGGATCCCTGCTGCTCCCGGAATCCCATTTACATGGGCTAGTCAGTGTCTTGACTGCTGGAACAGGTGGGCAGCCACTTTTCTGCTTCAGCAGCCCCTCAGCAGCCAAGCCCACGGCAGAAGCAGCAGAAACCGACTCCAGCTGGCAGAGGCCACAAAGCAGTTATTGAGAGGAGAAAACAAGAGGAGCTGGGGTCTCCCAGGTGCCCGGGGTTGGGGGAAGTACCAGGTTCAGGGGCTGCCTGGCCAGGAAGGGACTTGAAGCAAGGCCACTCCACAGATGGCAGCAGGAGGTGAAGCTGCGTCCAAAGCTGCTGCTCCAGCTGCTTTGGAATCTGGGGGTGTGCCCACACCCCCAGGACCGAGACCCACTCCTGCTTCTTGGTTGCACCACTAGCCAAATGAGCCCTCTGGAGCTGTGTCCCAGGTCTTTGTCTTATCGTGAGGGAAGCAGGGTGGGTGTCTCCACTCCCCTTTTCTTTTTTTAACATGGGCAGGCACCGGGAATTGAACCCGGGTCCTCTGGCATGGCAGGCAAGCTTCCTTGCCTGATGAGCCACCGTGGCCCGCCCTCCCCTTTTCTAAGTGGGTGGTGGGTCTGCTTATGAGAAGGGCATTCCCCAGAAAGGGAGGGGCTGCAGAGCAGGTTGATGAAAGAGAATGAGAACTGGTCCAAGTGGCCGCCCCCGCCGCCCCTCCATGCATCTCCTAAACAAGCTCATCTACAAAGTACTTAGATGTCCCCTGCCTCCTCTTCTTTCAGCAAGCCCGTGGGACTGGCAGCCTTTTCCCTGCCCTGGGCCCACCTTCCTAATCCAGCTGGCGCTCCTTGGGCAGGGTCTGAGCCAAGGCACGGGTGGCCTGGCCTGCGGTGGCCTGCGATGGCCCACTGTCACATCCAGGCCCGGCCACGCACCTGGGTCAGCCAGTGATCTGAGGCAGCTGCACCGGCCCAGGCTCAGGGACCCCCGATGGCCATCGCTGGGGCTGCCCCCCACATCTAGGGGTCAGGCCTTGGCTGTCTGGACCAGTGGGGGACCCTAAGATGAGGCGGACTGTCCAGGGAGGCCAGACATCGGAGGGTGGGGGCTGGCCCCGAGAGGGCCTGAGTGGGACAGGAAGGGCCCCCAGCCCCTTCCCTATCCCCCGGCCCCTTCCCCTCCTGCTGACCCCTCTCCTGTGACCCCATCCTCCTCGTGGAGAATCAGAAGCTGCCCATGTTTGCCCCTCAGGCTGCTGAAGGATCACAGGTGGAGGAACCCCCAAACATCAGGGGACTCGGGGGTCCCCCATAGCCCAAACCTAGGGCCTTGGCTCTGAGCCAGGCCACATCTGCCTTGTGTCTTCCACTCAGGAGCCCAGGCCTGGAGAGGAGCCCACTGATGCCCTTCCTCATGGAACTGGAGGGGACCTCGCGGTCCCTCCCCATGCACTCCTGTTCCCCTGGCACACGGGGTGAGGGTGGCTGCTCATGCCCCCACTCCTCACCTGCTGGCTCCTTGCTGGGCCCCTGGCCCCCTCCCTGACTTCCTTTAAAGCAGATGTTGGGATCCGCCCTTGTGGTCTGGGCCTCCGCCCCCCACCTGCTGCCCTCCTGTTCTTCCTGCTCCCCCTGCTGCCAGGTGGGCACTGCCCCTGCCCTCTGACCCTGAAGCCCCCAGCCCTCAGCTGGGACCTGGGCTAAGACCTCTTCTCTCACTGTATGCAGCCACACAGGCCCACCCACACAGGACATGTGTGCAAGCTCCCACCACTCAGAGCAGACTCGCAAATGCACACACGTGTTCACATCCAGACTCATGCACACACGTGTTCACATCCAGACACACATGCACACACTTTCACCACCCTGGAGCACACACACACACACACTCATCACCCGGAGCAGACACACACACACACACCACCCAGAGCAGACAGACACACACACACTCACCAC
>PVIY010049567.1:0-16669 GCA_004026745.1 Myrmecophaga tridactyla | reverse complement strand
AGGCCCCATTCCTGCTTCGGCTGGTGAGCCTCTCCTGTGGAGTTCATCCAGACCCTCCATTGGAGTCGTCGGCTTCGCAGTCTGCCCTGTGGATTTTGGACTCTGTGTTCCTGTGGTCACGTGAGACACTTTTATAAATTTTATATTTGCAAGTGTTCCCTGTTGATTCTGTTTCTCTAGAGAACCCTAACTAATACAATCAGGAACAAGACAAGAATGTCCACTGTCACCATGGTTATACAACATTGTGTTGGAAGTTCTAGCCAGAGCAATTAGACAAGAAAAGGAAACACAAGGCATCAAAATTGGAAAGGAAGAAGTAAAACTCTCACTGTTGGCAGATGATAAGATACTATATATTGAAAATCCCCCCAAATCCACAGCAAAACTACTAGAGCTAATAAATGAGTACAGCAAAGTGGCAGGTTACAAGATCAACACTCAAAAATCTGTAATATTTCTATACACTAGTAATGAGCAATCTGAGGAGGAAATCAAGAAAAAAATTCCATTTATAATTGCAACTGAAGGAATAAAATATTTAGGAATAAATTTAACCAAGGATATAAAAGATCTATACAAAGAAAACTACAAGAAATTGCTAAAAGAAATCACAGAAGACCTAAATAAATGGAAGGACATACTGTGTTCCTGAATTGGAAGACTAAATATAGTTAAGATGTGAATTCTACTTAAATTGATTTATAGATTCAATGCAATACCAATTAAAATCCCAAATACTTACTTTGCAGAAATAGAAAAACCAATAACTAAATTTATCTGGAAGGGCAGCATGCCCTGAATAGCCAAAAATACCCTGAGAAAGAAAAATGAAGTCAGAGGTCTCACACTACCTGACTTTAAGGTGTATTACGAAGCTACAGTGGTCAAAACAGCATGGTACTGGCATAAAGATAGATATACTGGACAATAGAGTCAAATAGAGTGTTCAGATATAGACCCTCTCATCTATGGACAATTGGTCTTTGATAAGGCAGTCAAGCCACCTCACCTGGGACAGAGAACTTCTTCAATAAATGGTGCTTGGAGAACTGGATATCCATATGCACAAGAATGAAAGAGGATCCATATCTCATACCCTATACAAAAATTAACTCAAAATGGATCAAAGACTTAAACATTAGATCTCAGACCTTAGAACTTTTAGGAGAAAATGCAGAGAAATACCTTACAAAACTTGCAATGGAAGGTGGTTTCCTAGAACTTAGACCCAAGGCATGAGCATTGAAGAAAGAAATAGATAAATGGGAACTCCTCAAAATTAAACACTTTTGTGCATCAAAGAATTTTGTCAAGTAAAAAGACAGCCTACACAATGGGAGACAATATCTGGAAACCACATATCATATCAGATATGGGTCTAGTATCCAGAATATATAAAGTGATTCTTCAACATAGCAAAAAAAAGACAAAGAACCCAATTTAAAAATGGGCAAAAGACATGGAAACTTCTCAGAAGAGGAAATATGAATGGCTAAAAGGCACATGAAAAGATGTTCAACTTCACTGGCTATTAGGGAAACGGAAATCAAAACCACATTGAGATATCATCCCACTATATATCACCCACCAGAATGGCCATTATCAAAAAAAAAAAAAAAAGAAAACGACAAGACTAGAGAGGATGTGGAGAAAAAGGCACATTTACCCACTGTTGGTGGGAATGTAAAATGGTACAACCACCGTGGAAGGCAGTTTGGTGGTTCCTCAGGAAGCTAAGTATAGAATGCCATATGGTCCAGCAATATCATTGCTAGGTATCTGTTCAGAGGACATGAGGGCAAGGACACAAACAGACACTTGCACACCAATGTTTATAGCAGCATTATTTACAATTGCCAAGAGATGGAAACAGCCCAAATGTCCATCAACAGAGGAGTGGCTAAGCAAGTTGTGGAGTATACATATGATGGAATTTTATGCAGCTGTAAGACAGAATAAAGTCATGAAGTATGTAACAATATGGATGGACCTTGAGGACATTATGCTGAGTGAGATTAGCCAGAAACAAAAGGACAAATACTGTATGGTCTCACTGATACGAACTAACACTAATGAATGAACTTGGATAATTTCAGTTAAGAACAGAGGTCATCAGGAAATAGAAATAAGGTAGATATTGAGTAATTGGAGCTGTAGGTATATAGATTGTGCAACAGGACTGATTGTAAAAATTCAGATATGGAGAGTACAATACTACCTGATTGTAGCACAATAATGTAAGTACACTGAATGAAACTGAATGTGAGAATGATAAAGGGAGGAGGGCTAGGGGCACATAGGAAACCAGAAGGAAAGATAGATAATAAAGACTGAAATGGTATATTAAAAAAAAAAAGTTACCACCCACAATTTGGTGGGTCACATCTCCAAGGAAACAATAAAAAGATTCCACCCAGCAATACTGAATGTGGATTAACGAACTTGGCATTTCTGGGGTACATAACAGTTTTAAACTGGCACACCTACCGTGTCCAGGGTCATCTCGGGTTTGTTGAAATCAGTGTTCTTTGGCCATGTCTAGAGAGCTATTAGTGGCCTAGGGCTTCCTTGGTCTAATTGGGAAGGGTCACTCAGGCCTTTGGGAGGGCCTCGACTCCCCTTTGGGCCTTGATACACTCCCAGGCCCAGTGTCCCTCTGTTTTATGCTTAAAGCAAGGCCCTGTGGGCTTCTGGCATCTTGAGGACAGTATCACTTCCAGTGTCCTGTATTATCCCACCTATAGCAGGATCTACTGGACTTCTGCCCTAGTAGCGTGGAGGCGGCTGTTTGCCATTCATGGCAAACACAGCCAAGCTTTGTTCCTGTCTCTCCTTACATTTTTCTTCTCCACAGCCCTGTCCCAGTTATTAAAAGCAGCATCCGTGAGATCATTTATAGGGGTTTGTGGCCCCAGAGGAAAATTTTTGGAGTTTGGAGAGCAGACTGGTCAATAAAATAGATTTTAACATGAATGTGGGTGGTTTTCATTTGCTTCTTCCTGAATGGAAAACATAACATTCTTTTCCCCTTTTTCCCTGGGGGATGGAATAGAGCCCCACTGTGAGTATGGTTTGTTGGGTGACAGTAGGATGGAGGTGAAGAGGGTGTTGAGGAGGTCACAGCCTCAGCACTAGGGGTTCTAGGGGTGTTTCAGGTCTTGGGACAGGGTTACAGTGGAAGAGAATTATTTGAAATATTTGCCTTCTCCTATGAGGAAGCTCCTGAGAGCCCTCTTGGGCATAATGCAATTTGCAAAACCCTTCATGTATTTATCCTGATATATGGTCATAAAAGGCTGTACATAGGAATTTCTTGCCATGTTCCCTCCTTTTCACAAAAGAGATTTAACTGTAGGATAGGGTTATAGGTGACTGTCCCATTTGTGGGCCAACACTGACTCTTCTCCAAGCTTTGTTGTGGCCGGTATTACAATAGAAAATAAGCCTTTTCTTTTTTAGCTCTGTGGTAGCTAGATTCCATAGCAGGTGGCCCATGGACTATCAGCCGGAATGCACCACCCATTTCTAAGGATGAGAGAGAAGAGAAAACAGCAAATTTCAGTACCATACCCAGTGTCTCTGGTCACCGGCCTGCCATTCCAAGTGCTGATCCCTTGGACCCAAGAAGTCAGGTTCAATGTCCCCAGGCATCCCTGGGGCCCCCCAAAGACTCAGGAGATGGGTGGTCTGGGATAATCTGGGATAATGCTGCTGAACTGACCCACTCATCTTCCTGGGTTGCTGTGTCCTAAACTTACTGTCTGGCTCAGTGCCTAAGAAATGGAAAGTTTTACCACAAACAAAGAAACTCTATGGAGGGAATTTCCCCAGGTGTTTCCTGCATGGGACTAGAGGGAAGGAACATGGGATAAAGATATTGAGCTCCCCTTAAGGAGGAATGTCCTAAGAAAGAGCAGTCACATGACTAAATGTAGCTCAATGCACTTTTCAGGCAGTCCACGGGGTCTGGGTATGGACTTACTATATATAGGACAGGGCTAGGAGTGAGGCTCCCTCCATCCCTTGCAGCGTGAATCTTTTCCAATAAAGTGAACACACACCCAACAGCCTATTTTCCCAAGCCAATGACTTCCTCCTGTGCTGAGCTGACACCCTCAGGAGAGCTAATAGCAAACTGCACTGAGACTGGAGGCATAGTAGCAGACAAAGAGATGGAAAGACCTGGGGAGAAAAAGTGAGAAGCCAGCTATCATTGTGATGCCACAAGCAAGCAGAGAGTAAGCGGGCTTTTGTGCTCATGAGATGAATGGGGGCTTACTGGCTTTTACAGGCTCAGCTAACTCCAATCAGGATAGCCAGGGCTTTTGCTCACTCTGCAGCCCTCACTTCTGGCTTTCAGGGGAGACACTCCCGCTGGAATGAACCCAATTTCCCTAGGCCAAAACCACAGGTGACTCCCTAGAATGGTAAAGACAACACCTTGTTTGGTACAAGAACCTTAGCCAAGAATTTTCTTTTATAAAAGATGGAATGTCTCAGAAGGCATAGGAAGCCAGACAGAGGAGAAAGAATATTGTCAGGGAGTCAGGGTAGAGGACCTCTGCTGAAGAGGTGAAAAGAGGAACAGATTCAGCAGAAAGGGTATGGGTCCTCAGAGGGAAGGAAAAGAGAGTGTGGGAAGGTTTGGAGAGCTGAAGAGAGAAAGACAGAGAGACAGAGACAGGGGATTTGGTTTGGCTCCCATTGGACTCCTGCATGGCATGGGGAGAATCCCCCAATTCCAACCCAAAGGGCAGTATCACCCACCACCCAAGTCTCCTTGGATCCATTTGGTGTGGAGACAAGGCCCCTGCCACCTCCAAAGAGGGAGCCTGAGGCTCAGGCTGAGCAGAGGTTGTGTCCTGGAAGAGCTGTGTTAGAGCCCCTAGATTCTTAGAAAGAACAGTTAAAAGGAGGGCATGAGAGGATAGCAATGAGCCAAGCAAGAAGGAAACAAAGCGGCAGCACATGGTCAATCTTCCTGGTACTCATCAGTCCAGGTGGGCAGAGAGAAATGGCTCCTGGCTATGGATCAACAAAATATGTTACTGGATTTTGGTTTCCTATGTTCTTGGCTGCCCCATAAAAGAGAATTCAGAGGCACAACACAATTAAGGCACGTAGGTAAGAAATATAGTAAGTACACATGCAGAGAAAAAGAGCCTGTGGGCACTCTTGCAAATAAGGGAAGATGGAGGATGAAATGCTTCAGTTCTATTAATTTTTGCTTCATATATATATTTTTGTGGGGAGTGGGTGCGGGGGTGCAAGGTCCAGAAATTGAACCCGGGTCTCCTGCATGGAAGACAAGCATTCTACCACTGAACTGCCATGCACCCTTGCTTCACATATTTTGCATCTCTGCTATTTAATGCATACACATTTAGGATTGTGATATCTTTTTGATGTATTGGCTCATCAATATATAATGTTTGTAATTGTCTATGGTGATTTTTTTTGCTCTGAACTCTACCTTATCTGATATTAAAATAGCTACTCCTTTCCTTTGATTAATGCTTGTATAATATATCCTTTTCCAGTAATTTACTTTCAACCTGCTTATATCATCATATTTGAACATAATTTCTTATAGACAGCATGTAGTTGGGTCATATTTTTTACTCTATTCTGCAAATTGCTATTTTAAATGGTGTACTGAGAACACATAAAGTAATTATTTTTATTAATAAGATAAGGCTTAAATATGACATTTTATTTTTTGTTTTCTGTTTGTTCTCCCTCTTTCTTGTTTCTCTCTTTCCCAGTTCCTGCCTTTCTGTAGGTTGCTTGGGCATATTTTAGAATTTTATTTTGATTAATCCACAGTGTTTTTAAAAAAACATTTTTATTGAGAAATCTTCACACACATACATTCCATCCAAAGTATACAATCAGTGGCTCACAGCATCATCCCATAGGTATGTACTCATAACAATGATCGTTTTAGAACATTCACTTCACCCCAGAAAAATAAATAAAAAGAAAAACTCATACATCACCTACCCCTTACTGCTCCCTCTCATTGATCACTGGTATTTCAATCCACTCAATTTTCTTTTCACCCCTTACCACTCCCCTATTATTTATTTATTTTGTGTATTTTATTTATTTTTTCTTTTATTCATCTGCCCATTCCCTGAACAAAAGAACATCAGTCACAAGATTTTCACAATCACACGGTCACATTATAAAAGCTGTATGGTTATACAATCTTCTTCAAGAATCAAGGCTACTGGAATACAATTCAACATTTTCAGGTACTTCCTTCTAGGCACTCCAATACGCCATAAACTAAAAACAGGATATCTAGATAATGCATAAGAATAACCTCCAAGATAACCTCTTGGCTCTGAAGTCTCTCAGCCACTGAAACTCCATTTTGTCTCATTTCTCTCTTCCCCCTTTTGGTCAAAAAGGCTTTCTCAATCCCATGATGCCAGGTCCCATGTCATCCCAGGAGTCCTGTCCTATGTTGTCAGGGAGATTTACAGCCTTGAGAGTCATGTCCCATGTAGGAGGGAGGGCAGTGAGTTCACCTGCTAAGTTGGCTTAGAGAGAGAAGCCACATCTGAGCAACAAAAGAGGTTCTCTGGGGCTGGCTATTTTTTTTTTTTTTTCGCATGGGCCAGCACTCAGGTATCAAACCCGGGTCTCTGGCATGGCAGGCAAAACTCTGCCTACTGAGCCACCATGGCCCGCCCTCAGGGGCTGACTCTTAGGCATAATTATAAGTAGGCTTAACTTCTTTGCAGGTTAATTTTCACAGGGGTGAGCCTGTTGAATTGGTAGAGCCCACTGCTTTTGAGAATATCAGGAATTCCCCAGATGGGGAAGTTTAACATTTCCTCCTTTCTCCCCAGCCCCTCAAGGGCTTTATTCTCTGCCCAAATCACTCTGGGATATATCGGGGCATCACATTAACCTGTACAAACCAGCAAGATCTCATACTGTATTCAAGATTCCATGTAATTATGGTGTTCAAATAAGCTGACCATACAAGTTAAATTAGATAATGTACTACCCAACATACAAATTTTGCACCAAATAAAAATCACTCCTTAGGTCTCATACAGAGGTTGAAGTTTTAAAATATGGACCATATCATCCTTTACCTTGTATTCTGATTTACCTTAATCCTATCCAGATCAGCTTCATTCATATCTCTAGTCAAAGTCTGATCACTTTTTCAACTTTTTAAACACTTGCTGCATCCATCCAAAGGGTTTTTTTAAAAAAACTTTTTTATTGTATAGTATAACATATTATACAAAGCAAAGAAATAAAAAACAACAGTTTTCAACGCATTCTTGAACAAATAGTTACAGGACAGATAGATCCCAGGGTTCGTCATGGGTTACCATACGATCCCCTCAGATTTTTTATTCTAGCTGTTCCAGAATATGGGAGGCTAGAAGGCTTAAATATTTTTTTATCATCACAATTGACTTTTTTTCCTTCTTTTTTTTGGTGGAAAATAACATATATACAAAAAGGCAATAAATTCCAAAGCACAGCATCAGAATAAGTTATAGAACATATTTCAGAATTTGACATGGGCTACAATTCCACAATTTTAGGCTTTTACTTCTAGCTGCTCTAAAATAGTGGAGACTAAAAGAGATATCAATTTAATGATTCAACATTCACATTCATTTGTTAAATCCTATGATCACTGTATAACTCCATCATCACCTTTGATCTTTCCATCCTTCTCTTTAAGGGTGTTTGGGCTATGGCCATTCTAAATTTTTGATATTGGAAGGGTCTGTCATTAATATTGGGTAGGGAGATGGAACTATCTGGTGTTGACTGGGCCCTCTAGGTTTCAGGACTTATCTAGACCAGGGATCCATCTGGAGGTTGTAGTTTTCTGGAAAGTTACTCTAGTGCATGGAACACTTGTGGAATCACACATATTGATGTAGGTATTCTTCAGGATTGGCTGGAATGGTTTTGGTTGGGGATTGGCAGGTTATGATAGATAGAAAGGTCTAACTGAAGCTTGCTTAAAAGCAACCTTGAGAGTAGCCTCTCGACACTATTTGAACTCTCTCAGAACTGATACTTTATAAGTTACACTTCTTTTCCCCCTTCAGGTCAGGATGGAATGGTTGATCCTACAGTGCCATGTCTGGATTCATCCCTGGGAGTCCTCTCCCATCCCCACCAGGGAGACTTTCACCCCTGGATGTCATGTCCCACATAGGGGGGAGGGCAATGATTTCACTTGCAGAGTTGAGTTTAGAGAAACCGAGGCCACATCTGAGCAACAACAGAGGTTCTCCAGAAGTAGGCATGCCTATAGGTAATCTAAGCTTCTCTGCTACCTACATAAGCTTCACATGAGTAAGCCTCAGGACTGAGGGCCTGACCTATTGATGTGGGTGTTCCTAAAGTTTGACACAGTTTCAGGGGATTCCCTATTGGTAAGGTTTAAAAGTTCGAAATTCTTTCTCCCATCCCTCAAGGGACATTGCCAATACTTTTTGATTATCTGGTTAATGCATAGTGGGTTTTTTTTTTGCATGGACAGGCACCGGGAATCAAACCTGGGTCTCCAGCATGGCAAGTGAGAACTCTGCCTGCTGAGCCATAGTGGCCCACCCCCTACATAGTGTTTTTAATGTCTCTCTTTGATAGCTTTTTTAGTGGTTGCTCTGAGTGTTGTATTACATATGCATAACTTTTCAGTCTACTGGTGTCATTGTTTTACCAGTTCAAGTGAAATATATATATATACATACCTTACCTCTTATTATCCTCTTGTATCAATAATGTAACTATCTTACATATTTCCCCTACATGCATTTACAACCACATCAGTTTGCTTCAACTGTCAAGCATAATTTAGAAAACTCAAGAAGAGAAGGAAGTCTATTCCATTTACCCATATTTTTGCTTCTTCATTCCTTCCAAATGTTCCGAGACTCTTTTTTGTCTCATTTACTTTATGTTTAGAGAACTATTTTTTTTTAGCTATTATTTTAGTATAGGTCTACTGGCAACAAATTCCCTTAGTTGTCCTTCATCTGAGAATATTTGAATTTTTCCTTCATTCCTGAAGGATATTTCTGCTGTATATAAGATCTTTTTCTTTCAACTCTTTAAAAAATGCCATTTCCTTCTGGCCTGTATAGTTTTGGAAGAGAAATCTGTTGTCATTCACCTCCCCCCCTCCCCATATATGAGGTGTTATTTCTCTCACTGACCTGTCTTCGAAATTGTTTTCCTTGTATTTTATTTCCAAAACTTTGACTATGATGGGTCTTGATGTGTACTGTATTTTAGGTTTATCCTATTAGGGTTCATTTGGCTTCTGAAATCTGTAGATGCATGTCTCTTGCCAAACCAGAGAAGTTTTCAGCTATTACTTGTTCAAATATATTTGCAGTCACATCTTTCTCCTTTCCTTCTGGGATATAGAACTGTTAGTTCTGCACAACCATATGATGATACTGTGAGCCACAGATTGTATACTTTGGATATTATATGGTATGTGAATATATCTCAATAAAATTGCATAAAAAATAAAAAAAACAATAAAAAATATATATATTTCCTGACTGAGATTTTCTATTTCATTGTTGAAATTTTCCCTTTGTTTCAGTCATGCTGGTAATTTTATCATGACTGCTGTAAATTTTTGTCAGATCTTAAAAGTATGAGTTATTTTCATTTGAAATCCTAACATTCTGTGTATTATTTTATGAGAAACTGACTCTTAATTAAGCCTTCTATTGAACCTGGATTCCTTTGATACAATCCCACAGGAGAGGGAGAATGCCATTTTGTACTGCCACATGGAATTAAAATCCAGGTTCTTTCCGCCATTAACCTCCATTGACATCTGAGGAAGAGGTCTCTCTATTACCATTGATCAAGTGTGGGAGTGCCAGCTCCCTATCAGATGTCCAATTGTATCTCCCTGGCTAGGAAGTGTGGGAGAGCTTCATTATTGCTTCCCACATGGTCTTCAGTGACACCAAGGGGTGAGGGTATCACCGCTTGGTGAGAAGAACATCTAGGATCCCTACTTGACCTTCTCTGACACCACGCCAGAAGGGGAGGAATGGAGTCTGGTGGAGGTGAAATTCCACTGGGTCGTTGCTGGTGTGCATGGGGAAGGGGCCACGGTTTTTTCTATGCTTGGCTAGGATAGAGTGGCTATTGTTTAAAATAGGCTGCTTATTTCCTGTTTCTTTGGCTAGAGAGAGCAGGCTTTTGTTGGAGCCTTTTTTTTTTTTTTTCCTGGGACCATTCCAAGTTTTGGTTTGCTGCCTTCTTCAGCATCATGCTTGGGATACATGAGGCAGAAAGAAAACCCAGGGAACTCATCACCTTGTCATTTTTTGGGATCCAAAGTCCTAGTCAGTTTGTTTTTCTCTCTCCACCTTCCAAAGTCACCTTTTATTTCTTTTATATATAATTTCCAATGATTTTAGTTATACTTAGTGGGAGGAATAGGGAAAAGTACCTCTACTCCATCTTCCTGGAAGCAGAAGTCCTTGCTCTCTTACTTTAACAGTAACCTTTTCCCAATACCCACTGCAGCCAAAAGTAGCATCCTCTCCCCACCTTCCTTTTCTAACAACTTAGTCTATCTGTTTTGGTCATATCACCACCAAGTAATTGGAAACAAACTCAAACTGACTGGCTTTATTATAAGAAGTGATTTAAAAGAATTTGAAGCTTTGTGTCCAAGATTCTCATTTAAAAAATTACTGAGATTCCTGCAAGCAGGTAGACTACTCCTTGTCCCTCCAGTATCAAAGTAGCCTGTCAGTTATAATTTCATTAGTGTTATTCATGTCTGAAGGCCATCTCCGAAGGATAAATCAGATCCTTCTGCAGTATTCAAAGTGCATGCACCTCTCACCTTCACTGTCACAGCATTCTAGGATGGCAGGGTCTTCCCGAATCACTGCAGTTAGAGTATTGACATCTCCATTAGATGCTGCCTGGTAAACAATGGTCAGGTCAACTTCCTCAGATGAGTCACCTTTATGAATCAAACAGAGAAATACTGAATAGAGTGTGTGAGTCAAGTTCACTAAAAGAACAGCAACACCCAAACCATCACCCACACAAGTGATTCATTAAAACTTCTCTGGCAGATCCAGGCAGGAGGCTGAGTCATGCTGATCACGTGCATCCTCACCACTTCTGAAGAAAGGTGGACCACTACGGGCCATGTCATAATACCACCCTATATTGGGAAGGAGCCTGCAGAGATGGGATGTCCTCTGAGATTTAGTGATTCTCTTCATGCATTCAGACTACATGAAATCAGTGAGACCAGAAAGGAAGTAGGGTCCTTATCTTGTTCTAGGTTTCCCTGTGTGGTCTGAAACATGTTACTGTTCCTCCAATGACTCGGTTACTCCATCTTTGAAAGAGACAATGTGCTGGTTATTCTTTTCTCCCCAAATCCACTCTTTCCCACCTGGGGTTGACCCTCACTGACTGCACCACTGAGACTTCCTCACACTCTGGTTTGTCAGTGGGGGGGCACTGGTGGATCATTGGCAGGGAGAGGACAGAAAGAGAGGATGTTTCTTCCCACCCTTCTTAGCAAGTGTCTTTAGCAGTAACTGCCTCCTTCCTACCAGGACACTCATTCTCTACAGAGTTGGCTCTCCATGACCCCTTCTGGCACTACTTCCCCTAAAGTTGGAACTGGCTTCCTACTGATGTTGGTCTCTGGTGCCTCAATATGCCTCATTTTTTCTTTTAATTCTGCAATCATCTCTGTATGCAGTCCTTTCATGAAATCCCCTTCATTGGAAACATCTTGGGTTAACAAATTGGTGTTTCCAGAAGAAACAGAACTGTATGCCAACTCTTTGAATTTGATAGCCACCTTTATTGTACCTTTGTGTATGATTGAAGCAATTAAGATCCCTGCCAATGGTGATATCAGAACTCTAGTAACCAGGGGGGCACTGGAAGGGCTGGGAGGTACGTTCTGCTGATGCAGAGACCCCCAGTAAGACAGTGCCAATCCCACCTACTTATACAATTTTTTCCCACACTCCCCCCCCCAATATAGCCATTGTTCAGGGGAAAATATATGTGCAAGAAATTTTTTTCATTGTATTTTTATAGTAATGTGGACATTATGCCAGAACTCCTTTAGAGTTCTAACCAATCTTTAGTTGGCAGTCATCCTAACTCTTTGGCTTGGCTACTTTGTCCCAGTATTCCTGGAAAACTATTAATGATTTTTTAACAAGTTGATCTGCCCCCCAAAGAGCTAGCTATTGAAAATGACTCCCTTATCATGACAAAAACAAACAAACAAACAAACAAAAAAACTCACAACTGTTTTGTAAAGTGAATGGTTGATCTTTAATTAATCGATGGTAGTTTTTTTGTTTTGTGTGTTTTTAAAGCAGACTCACTCATTTACCTGGTAACTGGAGGACTTGGAAGTAGGAGGTGTGGTGATTTGAATCTATTATGTACCCCAGAAAAGCTATGTTTTAATCCTGATCCAATCTTGTGGGGGCAGCCATTTCTTTTAATCTTGATTCAATACTGTAGGTTGAAAACATTTGATTAGATTATCTCCACTGAGATGTGGCAGAGCCATTTTTGAGGGTGTGACATTTGATTAGATGGAGATGTGACTCCACCCATTCCAAGTGGGTCTTGATTAGTTTACTGGAATCCTTTAAAAGAGGAAGCATTTTGGAGAGAGTCAGAAATGACAGAAGCCTCAGAGCCAACAGAGAAAGCACCGACAGAAACTTCAGAGCAGTGCTGACATAGATGCCAATGCTTACAGAACAGAGACACGGATGTTTGGAGATGCTGGGAGTCCAGTAGACACCACCATGTGATGTTAAGTAAGCCAGAACCTGGAGAGACCCAAGGGAAGTCAAGAGATAAAAGCCAGTCCCAGAGAAACCAAATGATGAACCCCAACAGGAACAGAGGCTGAAAGCATGGAGCCCAGGAACACGGGACCAGCAAATGCCAGTCCCATCACTATTCAGCTGACAGGTGTTCCTGACTGTTTGACCTTCCCTGAATTAAGCTATCTAGCCCTGGATGCCTTAGTTTGGACATTTTTATAGTCTTTGAACTGTAAACTTGTGTCATACATTCCCCCCCCTTTTTTTAATGTTTGTTTGTTTGTTTGTTTGTTTGTTTTTTACATGGGCAGGCACCGGGAATCGAACCCGGGTCCTCTGGCATGGCAGGCGAGCATTCTTGCCTGCTGAGCCACCGTGGCCCGCCTACATTCCCCCTTTTAAAAGCTATTCCAATTTTGGTTTTGGTATATCACCTTCCAGCAGCTTGCAGACTAACATAGGAGGTGATGGCTGTCAAAAATCAAACACCCATCCAGTGATAAGTTCAAAGACTTTGGGGTTCGACTTCTTATATGCAAGTCCGGGCTTGTGCTTACTGGCTATATGAAATTGGACTCTGGGTCTCAGTTTTCCTGTCTTTAAAATGGAGATGATGATGATGATGATGATAGCATATCATAAGGTTGTTATGAGGATAAAATGAGTTAATATTTAATCTTATGTGGTCTGAGTAGGATAAAGGGTCTGACACCAAGTAAGCTCTGTATATACTTTGCTACTATTTTTGCTACTTTTTAATTTTTTTTTGCTTTATATAGAGATTTGAGACATGTGAACAGACAACAGAGAGAAATGTCTTTTTTTGCTGAAGGCTAGATAAAGAGTTCATACACTGTACAGAATATTAACTCTCTACTAAAAAACTTCCTAGGTGGTTAGAAATTTTATGAGGAAGGCTCATGATACCTTTGGGCATAAGAAATGGGACCTAGATTCAAGGACAAAGATGGGCCTGGTATCTGGTGGTTATGACCACATCCAAAGGTGCTGTGATGGTGTCATCTGGGAAGGTAGATCTGGGTGGTATGCAGAAGAGCCCCATTTGATTACCTGTTCATCCCTGAGAGCAATGAAATATATAAACCATGTTTTGACACTGGTAGAGCACATACAGCTGAGAGGGACAATGAACACATGTCCTCATAGAATTAAGATTCCAAAAAGATCTTGCCAGAAGGATTCCAGAAAGATTGAATTTAATAGGTATAAGCTTAGGGTAATATAGTTTAGTCTATAAAACACCCAATTAAACTAACGAAGTGTAATTGACATATTGTTTCTTGCTGCTCAACATCCCCTCACCCTGCTAGTAACCTTAACCTGGCTGGGCTCCAGGGACCACCTCCTCTCCATTTTCAGTGGGATTAGCTGTATCCCTGGCTCAGGTGTAGAACATGGATCCTAGAATTAAGGCGCTCAACACTAGCTCAGCACTGGCCATGGAAACTGATCCAGGAATGGGCACATGACTCAACTAGAGCTCCTGAAATTAGGCAATGCTACTCTTTCTGGGATTTCTGGAAGCAGGTGTAAGGGTCAATACAAATCAAAAAAGGAAAGAAAAAATTTCCTGGTGCATAAAGGGACACCTCCCACCCCCACCTTTTTCTTAGAGTATTTTCTTTAGAAAATTTGTGATTGTAAATTCTTTCTCTGCCCCTTTGAGTTGTAGTGTCTATTAAAAGGCTAAATAAACCTCTGGGGTGTTTTTACAGCCCAGGAAGGCTTTTCTGAAGGACCTAGGAATCATCGCTTTGAAATGTAATTATCAAGGAAGACAGTGCCTCTATCTCCCAGTTTCTGTGGCAGGGTAGAAACCTAACTTCAGTGGTGCCTGGATCCAGTTACAAACCTACCTCCTGTCATAAATGTGTGAGAAATGCATATTTCCTTTGGAAAACACAGATGGCTACCCCAATTGTCGGATGAATTTAAAAGAAACTATTTGTGATAAATGGTGTTGTGAAGCCTTCTTCCTTGAGGACTAGTTATTGTTTATCTTAAGAACATGTATATAATGGATTGTGACTGCTGGTTGTATAAAAGGGTAAGATTCCCATATTAGTTCACTAAGCTGCTGGAACACAATATTCTAGAAATGGAATGACTTTTAAAAAGGAAATTTAATAAGTTGTAAGTCTACAGTTCTAAGGCTCTAAAAAACTAAGATATCTAGGGAAAGATGCCTTATTTCAAGAAAAGCCAAGGGATAATGCTACCTAATTATAGCACAATCATGTAAGTACACTGAATGAAACTGAATGTGAGTATGATAGAGGGAGAAGGGCTGGGGGCAGATATGAAACCAGAAGGAAAGATAGAAGATAAAGATTGAGATGGTATAATTTAGGAATGCATAGAGTGGACAATGATGGTGATTAGATGTATAAATTAAAAAACATTTTTGCATGAGGGAGAACGAATGAATGTCAATATTGCAGGTGTTGAAAATACATGGTATATGGGAAAAAGTACAATCAATGTAAGCTAGGGTCTATAGTCATAGTAATGCTATAATATGCTTCCAATGAATGTAACAAAGGCATTATGCCCAAACTAAATGTCAACAGGCAGGGGGCATGGGAAAGTGATATGGATTTTTTTGTGGAAGAAAAGGAAATGTCTTCAGACAGAGTATGGTGGCAAAGGCATATCTAAACACTTAGGTTGGCTTGTATGATGTGTGAATAAAACTATTTAAAGATGAACAGAGAAAAACAAGTGCTACAGAGAATGCAGAGAAAGAGATGTACCTATTCACAGTCAGTAGGGAACTGAGAGGTGCAGCCTCTTTCGAGGGCAGTGTGGTGATTCCACAGGAGGCTAAGAGTGGGTTTGCCATATGATCCTGAAACCCCATTGCTCAGTATATACCTGGAGGAACAAAGTGTGGGGACATGAAGGGACACTTGTACACTAGTGTTTATGGTGGAAGTGTTCTTGATCCACAATGAATGGTGGTTGCCTAGGGGTACAATGACAGAGGAATGGAAAGGGGAACTATGGTATATACATAGTTCTGAATGGCCTCAAGAAGGAATGAAGTTGTGAAGCATGCAACTAGGTGAATGAAGCTTGTCGAACGAAATGTGAGGAACAAAAAGACAAATATTATCATGCCTCTATCATATGGACTAAGTATAATACAAAAACCCAGTGAACTAAAGTTGACAAATGGCTTATCAGGTTGGAACCTATTGTAAAGGCTCCTAGATTATAAACTCTTATAGCAGTCACATATATTCAGGAGGTGTAACTGTTAATTCTAAATTCTGAGATACTGAGCTGTTTGTATATAGCATAGTCTTTCCCAGAAACCTTGGGTATTTATGTGACACATGAGACTCAGAGTTAGAGCTCTGAAGCTTTGGTAGTCAGCATACTGCATACAGGAACTGCTTATGAAGTTGAAAAAGAGATCAGACTTTGATTAGACATATGAATGAAGCTGATCTGGATAGGACTAAAGAATAACAAAATACAGGGTAAAGAACAATATCATCCATAGTTTTTTTTTCTTATATATTGCCCTTGGTGTTCTTTAGGATTAGCTGGAATGGTTGGGGTCTGGCAGCTCTGTGGAGATAATCTAATCAAAATTTCTGAATAAGGCTTGAAAGAAATGAATGTCCCCACAAGATTGGATTGGATCAAAACATGGCTTTTCTGGGGTACATAATACTTTTACATAAGCACAATTCCTTTCTGTCTTTGCAATATCTTTAGCAGATTGCCTGTGATACACATCACATTCTAATTTAATGATTATTAAGTAATAACACTATTTT
>PVIY010049566.1:0-16568 GCA_004026745.1 Myrmecophaga tridactyla | reverse complement strand
CTGAGATGGCAGTACGGGGCGGGGGGGTCTGGGATAGGACATGCTGAGGCCTCTAGCCTGAGCACCCAGGAGAACCCAGTGTGGCTGGGTGGGAACTCAAATAGGGGTCAGCAGCTATGGGTGGGCTCTTGGAGGGCACTTCCCCTAGCTGGGGACAGGTCTTCCCGGCCTCCTTCCCTGTTCCTCAGCCCTCTGGTTGGCCTTTGCCCAGAAGAGGTGGCAGACAGGGCAGGGGTCTTGTTCCCTCCCACTGCTGGGAGGTCCTTCAGAAGGCAGGAAGGCCCTGAGAGCCCCTGGCTATTGGACCACTCTGACAGCCCCAGGGCCCCCCCAGATTAGAGGGGACCAGGGCCTTAGAGTCTAGTGGGGTCCCCACCCCGATGGGAGGAGCTGCCCAGGGGGGCCTGTGGAGGCCTGTGAATTGGAGCTGGGACTCAATGGGCCTTCCCTGTCAGTCGGCCGTGCTCCCTGTGCCCCTCAGCAGCGCCATCCTCTCCGGCCAAGGAGAAGGCGCTCCATTGGGCCTGTGGGTGTACAGCGCTTTTGTGAACCCCATGAATCTCCAGCCCAATCCGTGGGAAATTATTCCTGCTTAAAGCTGGCTGGTTACTGTAGGAGAGTGGGAAAGAAAGGGGAGAACGCCTGAGCTCCTCAGAAAACGAGTCTCCTGGGGCCTTTTGCCTTTGGAACTAATAAAACTTAGAGAGAAAGTGACTCTGGGTTTCCTCTCTCTTCTGCGGATTGTGCAGAATCAAACACCCCAAGGAGACCACAACCCAAACATAAGCGCCATGTATAAAGGCCCCCTGGTTCGCCCAGGCGCAGCAGAAGCTGGGGTCCCTTTCCCACAGCGCCGACCGATGCCCACTGAGCGCCAGGTACGGGGCTGAGCAGCGTCTGCACACACCTGTGCCACCTGCTGGGGCAGGAGGGAGCAAGGGGGGGCGGCTGGGCTGGGTCAGGGGGAGTCCTCGCACCCCCGAGGCAGGGTTCATGGCCACTGCAGTAGGAACGCTCACAGGGGCTCACAGGGGCTCACGGGGGCTCACGGGGGCTCACGGAGGGTCCCCGACCCAGGGTCCCGGGCAGCAGGGTGCCCAATTGTGAGCGGGGTTTGCAGCCATGTCTCTCTGGGACCCAAACCCAAACCTTCCATCCCGCATCTGCCAGCTCTGTCGTCACTCTGCCGGCCCTGGGAAGGCCAGCACCTGCTGCCCTCGCCTGATCACAACGACCCCCCCTTGCTGAAAGCCCCTGGCTCCCCATCCAGGGAAAGTCAGCTGTGCCCCCTTACTCCACAGCCCCCAGAGGTGGGGCCCTGCTCGCTCCCAGCTGACGGCAGAGCAGAGGTTCGATCTCAGCGCCCACCCCAGGTGCCGGCCTTTCCTCCCTGCTCCTGGGGCCCTGAGTGCCCCTAGGCAGACCTGCGCTGGGAGGGGCCATTCGTCTTCCCCCACCCCTGGCCCGACCATGGCCTCCAGCTCGCCCATGGAAACCTGGCCACCCTGTGCCTGGAAACGATAAATGACAGTGTCCTCTGGGCCAGGAGAGAACAGGGGCCATTTGGTTCCCTGGTGCCCGAGGGAATCCATGGTTCTGGGGGACCCGTCCGTGGGGTCAGCAGCTTTGTCCTGTGCGGTCAGCGGCTGGACCCCAGGGCTGAATTATCTCCCTCCCAATACAGGAGGGGACGATGCGTCCCCACCCCCACTCACTGTGGATCACGTGATGGTCACCCAGGGCCGGCGATTGCTTTACCGATGTGGAGGAAGGGACGGTGCAGGGGGGACGTGCGGGGTCTTGGGATGGGGACTGTCCTGGATTACCTGGGGCCAGGACCCCACCTTATTCACCTGTGCTCCCCCAGTGTGTCCAGAGGGTGACCACATAACAGAGCACCCCCATGTCGCCCTCAGAGCCGAGGGCCCATGAAAGCCAGCCCGGGACAGAGCAGGCGGCCGGCAGAGAGGGAGACCAGCGCGACACTTGCTCCCGAAGACTGGAATGAATCCAAGCGGGGGGTTAAAAGTGAGCCACTGTTGGGCCATTTGAGCAGGACCGGGGAAGGCTGGCAGGCGAAGGGGGCAGCTGACACAGCTCCTGTGTGTGCCCGGGGGAGGCCAGCACACTGTGTTCCCGCGTCTGTGTGTGTGTGTGTGTGTGAGTGCTTCCAGCAGCCGGGACGGAAACGCTGGCTCACCCACCAGGTCTGCCTCCCCAGCCGTGAACCGCCTCGAGGCTGCGCTGCAGGGGGGCTCGCTTCCCTGGCGAAAGTGCTGGAGCCACGGGGAGGTGGGGTCCCGGTTTTGGCCTGTCCCTGCCCCTAACCTGGGATAGCAGTTGTGTGGACCTCAGCTTCTGCATCTGCAAAAACAAATGGGGGCCCCTGTCAACTCCAAGGCCCTCTGGGCACTGCTGCCTCGTGTTGCTGTGATTAAAACACGGAGGGTAGCAGCTGGGGCCTTTGGTGGGAAGCAACAGAAACGAATGCAGGTTATCAGCCGCGGGGAGGGGGCTCAGTGGAAAAGTGTCAGATATGACCTAGAATGAAAGAAGGCAGCTGGAGGACTGGACTTAGCAAAGAGCAGGGAGCAGGGAGGCTGCGGGGATCTCCGTGGGGTGCAGCTGCTATAAGGAAAGACCCCAAAGGCCACCTGGCCTTGTTCACCTGTTAGACCACGGACCTGACCCTCATGGAGACGGGGACACTGGCAGAGAGTTCCAACAGGATGTCGGATCTTCTTTCCACATAAACGGGGAAGTGGGTTCTCAGTGACCAAAGGCCACCACAGGTCCCTTCACCACAGGGAAGGGACTAACATGTGTTAGTCTCCTAGGCTGCTTAAAGCGCGTAACATGAAATGATCTGGCTTGAACAATGGGAATTTATTCACTTACAATTTTGGGCTGAAGAAGATCCAAATAAGGCATCATCGAAGCGATGTTTTCTCCCCAAAGGCTGTCTGCTGCAACGCTTGGCTCCTCTGCCACGTGGCAGGGCACAGGGTAGCCTCTGCTGGTCTCGCCCTTCTCTTCCGGGATTCATTGATTTCAGCTTCTTGCTTCCATGGCTGTCTCTCTTTCTGTGTACTCATTCCCTTTATAAAGGCCTCCAGTGAGAGGATTAGGACCCGTCCTAAATGAGGTGGGGCACACCTGAACTGAGCAGCCCCCTCAAAAAGCCCTACTTGCAGTGAGTCCATGCCCACAGGAATGGATTCGTTTAAGAACATGGTTTTCTGAGTACAGACAGCTCTGCACCACCACACAGTGTCTGAGTGGTCATCTCTCAGCTGGGGGACCTCGGGGGCAGGGGAGAGAGAAGGTCCCGGAAGTTAAGCAGACCTGGGCCTGCGCCCCTGTTCTCCTTTCTGTTAGCCTCTGCATCCCTGGGCAGTCACCTGGCCTCTCTGAGCCCCTGGTTCCCATCTGTGAGCTCTGGATGTTTAATAGCTCCCTTGGGATGCTTGATCTCCGGTGTTCTAGTTTGCTAGCTGCCAGAATGCAATATACCCGAAACAGGGTGCCTTTTAAAAAGAGGAATTTAATACATTGCTAGTTCACAGTTCTAAGGCTGAGAAAATGTCCCAATTAAAGCAAGTCTGTAGAAATGTCCAATCTAAGGCATCCAGGGAAAGATACCTTGGTTCAAGAAGGCCAATGCAGTTCAGGGTTTCTCTCTCAAGTGAGAAGGCACATGGTGAACATGGTCAGAGTTTCTCTCTCATCTGGAAAGGCACGTGGCGAACGCGGTGTCATCTGCTAGCTTTCTCTCCTGGCTTCCTTTCATGGAGTTCCCTGGGGGGCGTTTTCCTTCTTCATCTCCAAAGCGCTGGCTGATGGACTCCCTGCTTCTCATGGCCATGTCGTTCTTCTCTGCTCTCTCTGAGTCTCTCCCATTCTCCAGAATGTTTCCTCTTTTATAGGACTTCAGAAACTAATCAAGACCCACCCAAATGGGTGGAGACATGCCTCTACCTAATCCAGATTAACAACCACTCTTGATCAACTCATATCTCCAGGGAGATGATCTAATTACAGTTTCAAACATACAGTACTGAATAGGGATTAGAAGAAACAGCTGCCTTTACAAAATGGGATTAGGATTAAAACATGGCTTTTCTAGGGTACATACATCTTCTCAAACCAGCACTTCTGGGTTGAGTGACTATTGTGGGCCCACCAGGAGCTCCTTGGTTCTACCAAAAGGAATAAGGACCCGTCAAGGACTATGCCACTGAGAAGCTGAAAGCCCAGGGGGGCAACAGAAGAAAACAGGTGATGCTGGGACAGAGGGCGCTCAAGGATGGTGACATGCAGAGAGCCATGCACCCAGTGTCAAGGTCCAGGATGGCTTCTAAGAGGCAGCTCCCAAAAGGAAAGCAAAGAGCCAACCCAAGCTGGGATGGCCGTTGGCATGGCCGTGGTGCTGCCTCGGTGTCTCATGTCAGGAGCGGACTTGCCGTTGGGGTTGGGTGCTGGTGTTGGGCATGTTTTCACAACTCCTTTGCCCCAGGGCTTTCATGGTGTCTCTCCATTCGGTAGTGAACAGGAGGCAGCCCACTAGCCAAGCTTTTCATCAGATGACTTTTATGTTATTTTAAAAAAATTGATCAGTGCCTCTTGGGCTGGGTCCCAGTTTGTGAAAGGAGACTGTGATTAGGTATATGAATAAATTGTAATATACAAATAATACCACCATGTAATTACTCGGGTATAAGAGAATAATTACATGGGTAATTGTGCTCTGTAATCATCGGTGCTGCCTGCGCCGCAAATTGTGGCATTCAAAATGACTGCAGGCGCTGGAGCTGGGCCCCACGTAGGTCATAAATAGATACCTAAGTACACCACGCGATATGAATTCTAATTGTCATGTAATTAGAGAGCAATTTAATAGTTAGTTATCCTGTATAAATTAGCCATTATCTGTCCTCCAAAGTCCTACCATGCTTTTAACAAAACATGCCCATCTCCCTCTCTGGCAGTGAAACAAAATACCTTTTCCCAAGAGCAGGGACCCACAACAGATGGGATGGCGTGTGGGCTGCATTTCTGAAGATCTTCAGCAGCTTGTGAGGAGAGAGGCTGGGATAGACCCGGGCTTTCTGAGGCCAGCGTTGACCATCACTCTCTTGGTTATTGCATGAAGTGTGAAGATTGCCAGGAAGGCATCCCTGAGCCCCTGTGGGGCATTGCAGAGGGACAGAGAGGGTGGTTCGACACTGAAACCTAGATGGGGCAGGGAGGGCAGGCACAGCAAGGCCTTCTCAAGGGGGTGGCGTTGATTTCTGGGGAAAGGCAGTGGCTGCCCTGCCACCACCTTCCCCACATTCTCTCTAGACTGACTCTGAAGACAAAGCAGAAGGCAGATGGCCAAAAAGACTGACCACCACTCTGGAAGTCAGCATCTCCCGCTCAGTCTAAGACACGGGACACTGGGAAGGTGTCACCACCTGCACATAGCTGGGAAAGGCCAGCCTGCTGAGCCTGCCCCTGCCGTGCCCACTGCTTTACCTTCTCGGCTTCCCCACCTCCCCATGAACACCCCACACCCCTGACTCGTACAGTCTGCCTGGTGAGAGGTGGGGTGCGGAGGGATCGCTGGCAGGAGACCGCGTTCTGGGGTGCACAGGCCCAGTCGGTGCAGTTACTGCGGGGGAGAGAAGGAGGGCTGGGGAAACTATGTAGAGGCAAAGACAGCTCTGTGAGAGGAAGGCAGAAATAGGAAGGGAGCTGGGTGGGAAGGAAGAACAATTAGAAGAAAGTGAAAATTCTAATGGCAGAACTAAAAATCCACTTTTGAAGCAGCAGAGAGCAGAATGGGTGCTGCAGGAAAAGCACATCAGTCATGTGGAGGGTAAACTTTGGATGTTCTCCAAGTGGAGAGGCAGGAGAGCGAACCACAGGCATTCCCCCAAATTAATCCAGAGCAACTTGGCTGTAGCAGTAATTAAAGATGTATAGATGTCGGGGGTGGGGGGTGGGGAGCAGTTCCTGAAGTGAAAAAAAAGCTGTCATTAAACTGATTTTCTTTAATTGTGAGAAAAAAAGTTTAAAAAATGTTTTCCACAGGAGAGAAAAATTATAAGTGAATAAGATTTAGAGGATTAAAGTCATCCTTGGAACACTGAATTTCAAAAGAAAATGGATTTGAACATCTGTAGACATGTGTGATAAAGATATTTTATCAGCATTTTATACCCAGCTGTACTGCCACTCATAAGTTTAGGCATTATGAAGGCAGTTTTAGACAGCAGAGCATCATAAATTATAGTCCATGTGCCTATGCAGAAATGAAAATTACTTTGAAAACATGTTCTGCTTAACAGAGGGATGGATTAAGCTCAGAGCTAAGGAAGGCAGAGAAGGCCTGGTGTGGGCAGCAGGCTGAGAGGAGTGGGCCAGCCAAACGCCAGACTCAGTTAGAAAAGTGTTGTTGCAAAAATGGATACACTCTGGGATCTGTCCTGTCACTACTTGCTGAAGAGTACTTTAAAAACAATTGCTTTTTTCTTTCTTTGTATACATGTTATATTATACAATAAAAAAAGTTAAAAAAAAAAAAAAAGGATAGAGACCAAACGTATATGCAACACGCATTTTTGGAAAGGACCATCTATAGCCCCAAACCTGGCTTATGTTACTGAAGACTACGGTGTTGGCAAAGAGGAGGAAGATGAAGGGGGGGGGAAGCATGGCAGACTCCTTCCACGGCACAGAGGCCCCCGCCATCCCTTCCTTTAATAACAGGAAACATGTAAGTTGGAGGATATTTTTGAGAAACTTCAAATAATCTTTAGTTGGATCTGTTCGGGAGGGTCGCTGCTCACATCACTGGGGAACATAAATGCAGATTCAACAGCATCCACATGGAAAAAGACACTAACCACATGGAACAGCCAGGAAGTATCAAAAATGAGAATGCTTCTAAAACAAATTAATGCACAAAGACAAAAAACATCACTTATGACCATTGAATAGTGGCTAACTCCTTTGCCTCAATCTCCTAAGGGAGCAGTGGGCACCCCCAGGAGGGAAGGGCGAGGGACCAAGGCCTGGGATGAGCTGCAAGTGCTGAGATGAGGAATGCCGAGCTGCTTAGGCTGTGCTACATTGAGTCTCTCATTTAAGCACCAGCCTATTAAGTCAAACATCACTCATTGCAGCAAGCATGCCTCCTAGCCGACTGCAGATGTAATTAGCAACAGATGAGGTTCACGTACCATTGGCTTATGTCCGCAGCAACAAGACTAGGTGTGCTCACCTGGCCAAGTTGACAACTGAATCTAACTAACACAGTACTAATTCCCAAAGGAAATTCAGCAAACAGTTAGAGGTAGAGGACCTAAAATATGTGGAGGTAGAAGGTTAGAAAGATGAAAAAAATGCCAACTTCGTCTCCAGGGCATTTTTGATGCGGCTGGCAGAGACGCACACCAAAGGTAGCCTGAGCGCCAAGTTCATTTGCAGAATGTTATGGGGCCTAAAGGAAGGACCTTTCCCTAAGAGAAATCTGCTCGGCTGAGCCCTCCCAGGCTCCGAGCTGGCCAAGCGAAGGGCCGTGGTAAGGACAGACTGCCCTGCAGAGCCACATGGGAGAATGGGGGGCGACAGAAAGGAGATCAGGGCGGCTGGAACACCACCTGGCTGGAGCAGAGGGCCAAGTTCTGGGGGGAGCAGAGGCTGGGGACAGCGGGGACCGGCCCGCTGAGACTTGGATTCACGTGCACGAAAACTGCAGCTGCTGTCCCCGCACTGGAGGAGCTGGGCACACGGGCCATTTGGCAAAGCCAGAGAGCTTGAGAGAAGTGTCATCTGGCCGGTGCCCTTGTCTAGGTCTCTCTCAGACTGTCTTTGGCAGCTGAGGTTCAATTGGAAGACCTCTGAAGACCCCTTCATGGTAAACACTCCTGGTGTGCTAGAGTGACGGTGATTGTTTGGGACAGATCATTCCAGACCCTCAGTCTGCAGAGTAGACAGCTATTACACTGTCTCTTTCTTAATAGCCACTTTCCCAAGTTGCAGCTAGGTGCAATTCCTATCAAATTGTCTGGGGATGCTTTAAAGGGGCTGCATTTTGATGGTGCTTCCTAGCAGGAGCCCTTGACAAAGGCCCCCCACTCTATCCCTCCCAGCCCCAACTGCCCACCCACCCGAGTGAGCCAGCAGGGCCCACAGGGAAAGGCCCAGGGCCCCGCACAGGCAAGGGAGGGAGGAGGGGGCCGAGGCGGGCTCCCCCGGGTGCCTCAGCCCACTACCCCACGCCAGCATTCATGGAGAAGCAAGCATGTCTTCACTCATCCATGCAGCAAATTATGCTGGGGATCAAGAGGGAAGAAAACATACACAGCCCTTCTCTTATTCCCCCGAGGCACGCTGACTAATTTTAAAATCAAATGCATGAATCAAATTGCACTTGATTTGAGTTGTGAGAAGTTTCCCTTTAAAAAGTGCCCCTTTAGCCCAAATCTGCAGGAGGGTGGTAGGAGTGTAGCAGTGAAAGGGGAGTGAGGGAATGGCAGGTGCAAAGGCCCTGAGAGCTGGAGAAAGTCCCATTTGGCAGCTGAGCCCTCTGGGGAGAAGGGACAGGCAAGAAGATGTGTAATTAGCCTTGCAATAGTCCACAGGCAGATGGCATTGGTGGGAACTGGACTGGACACTGCAGAAAGAAAGAGGAGACCAAGACTGAGCCCTGGGCTGGTGGAAAATCGGCACAAACTCAAATTTTCACAAGAGAGTATAAATATGACATGCCGTCACACAACTAGGCTCCTACCCACCTGCTGTAGCTTACTAAACCTGCCAGAGTGAAACACGCCAGAAACCGACGGGGTCTTATGAAGGGGATTTACTTAGTTACAAGTTAACAGTTCCTTGGAGGAAAGATGGCTGGCTTTCCTCTGGCTTCCTCTGCCACACGGGAAGGCACACAGGGATGACTGCGGGTCTTCTCTCCCGGCTTCTGGGTTCGAGCAGCTTTCCCTGGGGCACGTCCCTTCTGCATCCCCAAATACCTGGGTCTGAGCTGCTCTGAGCTCCTCTCCTCTGACCTCTCCTTTTAAGCCTCGCTCATTGCAGAAGGCGTTGCCCTTAGCTGACCGCATAGGTGAAATTCACGTGCTGATGATTTACGTCCACAGCAACAGAACAACTGGGCACAGTCGCCTGGCCACACTGACGCCTGAACCTAACCCTAACGTGTGCTCTAGTGCCCCATTTTGCAGTTGAGGGAAGTGGGGCTCAGAGAGGCAGAATGACCACAAAGAGATGAGAAATGGAGCCAGCACCCAGCCAGGGGGGCCCCCAACAGAGCCTCTGGGGTGTCCTACAATGCCCATCGATCAAGGCTGGGGACCCCAGCACTTCCTGGCTGCCGGCTGTCTTCTGAGGAAGGCTGGGGTTCTGTCCCCATGCCCTGTCCACCCGCTTAAATGGACGAGGGATGGAGAAACCGGGAGATAAGCTTCCCTTAGACGAGGCTTCCTCCACCTTGGCACAGTTGGCTTGCGTGTGAGTCCTCCTGCCTGTCCGAGCTTCAGCCCCAGCTCTGCATGGTGGGGGGGCTGCCCTGCACCAAGTGAGATGTCAACAACATCCCCAGTCCACCCTCCCCCCAGGGCAGGACCCCCACACTGCTTCCAGACACTGCCAGGTATTACCAGGGAAGCAAAGCTGTCCCAAGAACCCCTGCTTTAGACTGAGGCAGGGCGGCAGGGAAGAGCCCAGCTCTCAGGCATGGCTGCAGGTGACATCCTAGGCCCCCCGGGGGCTCGCTGGGGCCAGGGGCGCTAGACGCTGACACCTGGGGTGGGGCACCCCTCTCACGGTGGCCGTGGCCTTAAACGAGCTGACCTGGCCCCGAAGCCCAGAGCCCCTCACCTCCACGCCGCACGGTGCTGGAGGAGCGCAGAGGTGCACACATCCCCTCAAGGAGCAGATGACCGCCCTGCAGACCCTCTGCCGATACCCCCATCCCGGGGCCTCTGGCCTCCCCCGTGCCACGTGCCGAGAACCCTCGGGGGACCTTCCCAGGCCCCTCTGAGTGGCTGAGTCCAGAGCCCTCCTCTGTCCTCACCGACATCTGACTCCTCCCCGGAGCCCGCCTGTTTTCCAGGTTCTCTCTGCACTCCTGGAACCGTTTTGGACAGTTTCTCCCTCAGTCCCTCTCTGCACTGCCCGCAGGAGACACTCCACCTCCTTGGCCCTGGCTGTCCAGGCGGGGGCTCCGCTGCCTGCAGTGGCCTCTCCCCTTCTCCTCCGCCGGCTCCGCTAGGCCCTCACAGCCCAGGAGGGTGGGCGGCGCCAAGCTGTGCTGGACCAAAGGCAGGGGGCCCCCGGGGGGCCACCACCCATCTCCCGGGAGATGGAGTGGCCGGGACAGATTCATCTGTTCCTTGAGACTTGGAGGCACAGGGCAGAGGCAGCCGTGAGCCCACTGAGATGGCTCCTAATTACCTTTATTGATCTGTTGATTTGCTCTCACTCATTCCTGTCCATGGTAGCTGAGGTTGGGAAGCTTCCACCAGACTGCCCAAGGTCGGTGGGCTTTATTTAGTCAGCTAATATAAGCAGCCATGAAGAATATACGCAGTGGGAGGCAGACGGGGACACTTAATAATTGATCACCTGAAAGCCAATAGCTGAGAAATTCTGTAATTGGAGGTAAGGGGAAAGGAAGAAGACAGATGCTGTTGGACAAACTACAGGCTGTACGTCTTCTCCCTGCCGGACCTGGGCAAGGGACCCAGGTCTTCGGTCCTCTGGGCTCTCACCTGGGATCTGGGTTTCCGGACCTCTGGGCTCTCACCTGGGACCCAGGTCCCAGGTCCGGACCTCTGGGCTCCCACCTTTAAAGTGAAAGTGACAATACAGACCCCGTGGCACTCTTGGGAGGTGTGAACGAGAGAACCCACAAAGAGCTTCTAAGGCAGTGCCAGCTACAGTGTGTGCCCACAGTCTCGGGGTCCTCCCCCACCCAGCCCCAGGCACCAGTTGTGAAGGATGGGCAGGAGGGTCTCCGGGCCTGCAAGGCTAGGCCACCGACCTGCCGGGCTCCTTGAATGCTACTTTCTTCCTACATCTTACTCAAGCCTGCGGTGGGGGGAGAGAAATGTCGCAAGGCGTTTCATTCTCCTTTGGATATTGATACTTTTAAGACTATATAATGGGTCCCCATTAGCATGTTGATAATCTCTTATTTCTCTATCAACAGAGGTTTGTGTGGGTTAAAATGCAGCCTTAGCATTACAGAAATTTAGGCTCACTAAGTGTTTTGTTTGCTAAAGCTGCTAGAAGGCAATAGACCAGAAATGGTTGGCTTTTTCAAAGGGGATTTATTACATTACAATTTTACGGTTCTAAAGCCATGAAAGGGTGGTGCGATGGTGGCTCAGTGGCAGAATTCTCACCTGCCATGCTGGAGATCCGGGTTCAATTCCTGATGCTCGTGCAAAAAAAAAAAAAAGTTAAAACCATGGAAATGTCCAAATTAAGGCACCAACAAGAGGAAACCTTCTTGGAGGAAAGGCTGCTGGCATCCGGGGCGCCTCTGTCACATGGGAAGGCATGTGACAATGCCTGCTGTCCTTCTCTCCCAGATTCTGGTTTCAGAACGCCTCTCGCAGCTCCTAAGGGGCCTTCCCAGGCCATTTTCTTTCTTAGCTTCTCTAAACTCTCTCGGCTCTCTTAAAGGGCCCTGGCAAGTGGATTAAGACCCATAGTGGATGGGTGAGGTCACATCTCCATGAAAACAACCTAATCCAAAGGTCCCGCCCAACAATAGGTCTGCCCCCACAAGATTCGATTAAAAGAGCACAGCTTTTCTGGGGTACATGCCAGATTCAAACCAGCACATCAAGCAAAAGAAAAGTAGAACCTTCTAGTTAATGGTTCACAGGAGTGAGACAGAGTTGGCACGGTGCTCGGGGACAGCAGTTAGTGGGTGGCTGTAGGCATGGGAAGGAGCAGGACTTGAACTTAGGCCCTCTGATTCAGAGTCTAAAGTGATGGCCAGTTTTGATGTCACTTCCTCCCCAAAGCCTTCCTGGATTGCTTCAGCCAGTTTTAGCTTCATCCCAGGGAACTTGCCATGGACTGGGTGATTTAATGCATATGCCCCAGAGTAACCCAAAATAATAGTTGGTGTCCAATTAATGTCTCCTCTGATCCCACAAATATTTGTCCTTCCTGGGGTAGCTGGGGAACTCAGCCTCCATGTGCCAAGCTAGGTAATGCCTCCACCAGGGAGGTTTCTCTGCCCTGTGACCTTCCTGGCCCCTCTGGGTGCTCCCCTGACCCCAAACTTCCCTCGCACACAGCTCTGCCTCGTGGCTTTGGAAAATGGCCAGACCCCATGATAAGAACCTCAGCTTAGGTCCCGCCAGAGGCTGTGACCAGACGTCCAGTTCAGCAGGCACTGTGTCAAGAGACGCTGTGAACTGGAGCCTCTGGGGTTTCAACAAAGAGCAGCTATGTCAAGGGAAAGGAGGTCATGGCTGCAGAAGTGGCTGCAATCCAGGCTGTCAGGCAGGAGGTAGTGTCAGGGGTAGTAGGCTGGGACACTCCCAGGGAGTAGGTCCAGCTTTCCACATGGCCTGGGGGCCAAACACAAGCCATGGGAGGGATGAGGGCTCAGGGCGGGCAGGAGGCTGCTCTGAGGGAGCTGGGGGCTGGCATCTCTAAGGCACTGGCCTTGCCAAGCAGGCCTTGCTGTGCCCACTGCCCACGTCCTGGGTGGATCTGTTCACCATGTGCTGCCCTGCTCCCAGGAGCCCCGGGAGGCCAGGCGCTGCCTGACAGGGGTCTTCGGTCAGAGTGGGGACTTTATGACCCTTTGTCATTAACCCTCCCCTTTTTCTATATAATGACTCAAAGCATTGGGGCCCTGATGCTAGATCACGGGGTAGCTATTGAATCTGAGGCCCAGGTGTCGGCACCCAGGCCAGGCCGGAACCAAGGATCAAACTGCAGACACACAGCGGGTGGCTCAAAGGCCAAACCAGCTTGGGGGCTTACTGAAAGGGGATAAATTCACTCACTCATTCACAAATACACACATGGTACTTAACTTGGTCTGTACGAAGCGTTGTGGTAGGTGCTGGTGATTTACCTTCCACCCCATCCTGGCGTGGGGGCAGGTGTTAGATGAGTTAAGGCCTGTTTAATTACAACTAGCCATTGATTTCAGTTATGATCACTAACTATTGATTGTAATTAATTACCACTGTGACAGCCTGGGGACAGAGGAGGCAAGGGGCTGTAGAAAAGAGCGTGAGGAAGGACCTGACACAGCCTGGGGTAGGTGGGGATAGAGGGCTGGTGGTGCAATGGCTGAAACCCACAGCCCATGCCACGGCCCTGTTGGGGGGAGGGATGGTGGCCGGTGCCTGCGTGTGGCCAGGTTGGTGGTTGCTCAGGGGGAAGGCAGTGGCCTGGGATGGGGCTGGGGAGGGCAGCAAGCCCTGAAGGCTGTGGTGGGGAGTCGAGGTTTGATGTTTTTACTGGAGACCAGGGGTGGGCAAACTTTTTCAAAAAGGGCCACATGGTAAATATTTTAAACTTTATGAGCCACATGCTGTCTCCGTGCGTATTCTTCTTTGTTTTGTTTTAAAGTACAACCCTTTAAAGATGCGAATTCCATTCTCAGTGCCCCTACTGCAAAAAAAAACGGGCCGTGGGCCAGATTTGGCCTGGGGACCACGGATTGCCGACCCCTGCCCTAGAGAGGCAGGACACGCGGAGAGTGTCCCCTCCTCCCTTGGCTGGGGGCTGGGGTGGAGAGGGCGAGTGCATGGCGTGAGGCAGGCTCCCACGCAGGGCAGCAGCCTCTGTGACTGTGGATCGTCCCCGGAGTGTGGCTTCATGGGCCGCCCTCCTGCCGGGTCTCAGAGCTCCCGCCCACGCCGGGCATTGCACGGGCATTGCATGGGCATTGCACATGCATTCAGTACCTGTATTTCCGTTTTCCTAACGAGAACGTGGAGGCTGCAGAGCTGGCACGTGAAGGGGAGTGGGGGGGGGGTGTGGATGGGAGAAGTCTGTGTATCTTTATCTTCTGTGTCCCTCATCTCCCTGCAAGCCAAGATTTCCTGCTGGTCTCACAACTCGAGCTTCTTTAGGGGGATTTTCTCTGCAACTTGGGATCCCCCCACCCCACTTCCCACCTGAAGGTAAACGAGAGGGGAAGCAGGTCCTAAGATCTCTGGGGTTTGGAAGGGAGTCTGACCCCCTCCCCCTCCCTGGGAGGACTCTCCTTGACTAAATGCCGTCCACCTCCGCTTGAATCCGCCCATCGACAGCCGACTCACTCCCTCTCATTGGCAGCTCCGTAGGGGAGGTGAGTACTGGGGATTTCAGTTTAAGAACAAAGTATATTTCCTCTCCCCTCAGAAGCAGGGAATCCCACTTGATCGACTAATGCCCCATCATGTGTTCTAGAAACGGTCTAGTCATGTATTTAACTTGTGAAAACGGAGGGCCTTGTGGCTTCTGGCTATCGCTAAGCTGCTTAAGTGGGAATAATTTGGCTCCAGTGTAAATAATCTAACTCCAGGGAAATGGCACTAGTTAGAAATTACTTTATGAAGAGTAAAATGTCAGATGAATTTATTTGATAACGTGTTTCTCTCCTGCAATTTTTCACTTTAGGGGTTTTACATTAGCACAAAAGAGGCCAGCCAGAGAAAGGGCACGAGATATGTGCTAAAGCCCAGGAGGATGCCTCTTGGCGGGGGCGGGTGAGGCTTTGACAATCTTCTCCCTGCTTTGCTGAGAGGTTGGTGGCTGGTGATGTCCTGCCACGGGGTGGCTGTGACGCCACAGACCTGATGCAAAGCTCTGCCCTTTAGCTGTCCGGCCGGCCGGGGAAATGGGCAAGTCACCCAGCAGAGAACATTTGCGCCTCTCTGAAATGGAAGTGATTCTGCTTACTTCCCTGGGTGATCCAGGGATGAAAAGAGATGAGTATGTGGAAAAGCACACGGTGAGGGCTCTGAACAGTCGGTGCTCAGAAATGCCTTCCCTTGACATTTCTTGTTTGTTTTGGTGGATTATTAGCTATTGCATGGCAGGAACTTACGTTTTCCCAGCCCTGTGTCTCTGGAATGCAGAGCTGTATTTAGCTCGAAGGACACGCTCACTAAATACCTGCTGAATGACTGAGTATTACAGAGAAAATGCAGGACCACTGTTCTAGTTTGCTAGCTGCCAGAATGCGATGTGCCGGAAATGGAATGGCTTTTTAAAAGGAGAATTTAACAAGTTGCTAATTTACAGTTCTAAGGCCGAGAAAATGTTCCAGTTAAAACAAGTCTACAGAAATGTCCAATCTAAGGCATCCAGGGAAAGATACCTTGGTTCAAGAAGGCTGATGAAGTTCAGGGATTCTCTCTCAAGTGGAAGGGAACATGGTGAACGCAGTCAGGGTTTGGGGTTCTCTCTCATCTGGAAAGGCATGTGGCAAACTGGGGTCATCTGCTAGCTTCTTCTCCTGACTTCCTGTTTCATGAAGCTCCCTGGGAGGTGTTTTACTTCTTAATCTCCAAAGGTCACTGGCTGGTGGACTCTCTGCTTCTCGTGGCTGTGCTGTTCTCAGCTCTCTCGGACTCTCTCCCATTCTCCAAAATGTTTCCTCTTCTGTAGGATTCCTGTAAACTAATCAAGAACCACCCAAATGGGTGGAGACATGCCTCCACCTAATCCAGTTTAACAACCACTCTTGATTAAATCACATCTCCAGGGAGACGATCTAATTACAGTTTCTGAATAAGGATTAGAAGAAACGGCTGCCTTTACAAAATGGGATTAGGGTTAAAACATGGCTTTTCTAGGGTACATACATCCTTTTAAATCAGCACAACTACCAAAATCATTGGAGCCAGGCACTTTCTGAGTGACCATTCTAGTCCCACAGCCCTGCTGACCTGCACGGCCCCAAGGTGGGTAGGGCTCGAGGAGGGCTCCCTGTACCTGAGTGGGTGGACTTGTACAGGCCAATTCCTTGTCCTAAGAAGTCTGGCCCCAGTGACCTTCCTCCTTCTGAGCTGACAGCTCCATGTCCAGGGACAGCTCCTCTCCAGACCCCCTTTGAGTGGTAGTTTCCCACCTGCCAGGGCCCTGTTCTAGGTCCCTAGGTGCATCCGTAGCCTGCCACATAAGCGTGCCCTGTGGTTCAGATGAGGAAGCTGAGGCTCAGAAAGGTGAAACGATTATCTGAAAGTCGCACAGCCTGAAAATGGCCAAGCCCGACTCTCACCCCTGTCCCAAGCCTGAGACTCTTGTGGGTACAGCAGCTCCCACAAACGTGAGTCTAGAACCTGAACCCACAGGGAGGCTCATAGAAGTTTCCATCTGTAGAAGTCCCCACCAGGGGTTAGTTTGAGTCCTCCATCCCTCCAACCCCAGTCGGAGCGTTGTCAACCCCAGAGCCATCCTGAAAGCCATCCCCACCATATTGAGGAAACCAGGAGCGATGAGGAGGTTGCCTGAGCTGGCCAGCTGGAAGCCACTGCTGAGCTGGGATTTGAACTCAGCCCCTAGGCTGCACTGAAGCCCTTTTTTTTTTTTTT
>PVIY010049565.1:0-16667 GCA_004026745.1 Myrmecophaga tridactyla | reverse complement strand
AGATTTAGCATCACTAATTGCAGAAGACACTCCCTTTTGGCTGATTACAAATGGATTCAGCTGTGGATGCAGCTGATGTGCTCATGACCTAATCCTGTGAAATGTCCTCATTGCAACAGACAGGCCAGCGCTTGCCCAATCAGATAAACAGGTACCACAACTTGGCCAAGTTGACACGTGTCCCTAACCATGACAGCATATATTATGCTTTTAATTTTATTTTAAGCTATATTTTCACAAAGATAAGTACTAAGATAGTACATTATTTTCCCTCTAACCTGGTTCTATATTTCTCATACAGATGGCTAACCAGAAAATAAAAATGTAATCAGTAAACCTGTTCTTTGGTAATGAAAATTCTGATTCCTTCCATTACAAATAAATAAAACTTTGGGAAGGAGATGTAGGTCAAATTCTTTTATTTCCTAGATCAGACACAGGGGTAGAAACTGGAGAAAGAGTGCTAGTGGTTAGTTCTTTCAAAGTGGAAGAGCTATGTTCCTGAGAGATGTTTTGAGACTCTAGGTTCAAGTATAGGTATTTTGATGGGAGTCAATAAAATATGACTGGGTTAAGCAGAGGACAATTCTCCTTTCTCTGAAATGAAGCATAGCTTTCTGGAACCTTGAAAAGATAGTCAGTTATTATAAATAGAATTTATTTTTCCTTTTATATAAAGAGGACGTAGAAATGAAGAGGAGGGAAGAGCAGGACATACAAAGTCAAAGGCACTGAAGGATGCCATACTACAGGGAAAGTTGGAAATGCCCAATAGAATAAATAGAAAAACTGGGCCCAGTGCAATGTTAACCTCTGCAATTAATAAATATTTACCAGGTGTCCACAAGGTTTTTATTTTAGGGCAAGAGAACAAACTGAGCAAAGATACCAAGAATGCATACTAATTCACGGAAATTTCCACCTCACAAAGGTGGCATGGTTTTGCTTTTATAACAGAAACATATAGCAGTCAGTTGGGAAAAAAAAATGAAACTACTTATCAAATTAATTTTATGAGGAAACATCTATAAATCAAAAACAACATAACTTTGATCAAACTTGACCTAATCTTTAAGGTTATGAGCTCAGCATTTCTAATAGTAACAGAGCAAAAATGAGTCATACATCCTGTGTCTGCCTTTGTGAACAAAGCAGATGCTATTTTTGCTTTTCTTGTTTTAATTTTGGGGGCTGTATGGTAAACTTGTTTTATGTTCGTAAATAGATCCTTTATAAATGTATGTGAGATTGGAATTTAGTGGGCTTCAAAATCTGAGGCTTGCTATGTACGATACAAACATGTTGGATAATCTTCCGTCTTTTTTTATTTAATTTTATTTTTGTGTGTGTATAATGATGAGAAAAATTAACCTAGTGGGTATTTGAACAGCTTGAGATCTGTTGACCTGGGGATCAATTTCCTTATGATCTAAGCACTTGGCTTGGAGATTAAACATTTCAGTAGTTTGACAGCTAGCATTCTTGTTTAGACCTCTAGATATTGATCCCCATTTATTTTAAGGTAATGACCTAATAGGGATCTTAATTTTTTAAATTCTTTTTTATTGTTTTACAAATATAGTGAGTTGTGTTGGCATTATATTTAGAGTCTAGGAACTCCGCAAACCATAACTGAAAAGCAATTTCAAAATTTTATAAAATCTTAATTCCTTAAATTGTAAGTATAGGATATTACCTTCTGCTCAAAGAGTAATTAATTAAAAAAACAAATTAAATGTAGATTTAAAAGTTTAAGATTTCTAATGTAAGGATTCAAACTATTATCTTTCCCTCACAAATCGAACTGCTGAAATGAAAATCTGTGTCTTTTTATTCTATTTAGAATCATCTTTTAAAAGTGCCTGTGATGAGCATTTCAAGTGTGTAAAGGTATAAATACATATTTAAAGTGTAATGGTGTACAGCAATCACTATAATAGCAATAAAACAATGCCATAAAAATGAAGAAAACATTCTTCAACACGTTGAGAAAGTTATTTCCAAAGTCTGGCCCATTAGGTTGGAACCAGAAGTTTCCAGATATATGCCCACATTTGCATGAAAATAAATATTTTACATCCCCGTGATGGCTTGGTACACACTCTAAAATGGATGGAAATGCTGGCTCTGAGGGTAATGGGGGAAAAAAAATGACCTGCTGAATTATATGAAGCCAAGTAGCTTAGGAAAAGGAAAGCAGATCTTTTCTGAGGAGACATCTAGTTAGTCTGTGTTCTCACCAGAGATTTCTGCTGATCGAGCAGCCCACTGGGATATTGGAGCAAATTCATGCAGCTGGTCTGAAGTCAGAACTTTGCCAACTCTGTCCTCTCTTACGATATGCTTTCGTGGTTGGAATCATGTCATGGCTAGATCGAAGCTGGGCACAAAGGCGAACAAAGTCCTTTGGACAGAAGTGAGCTGCAAAAAATGCAGGACTATTTCTCTTGTGAGCTGCAAAAAATGCATCTCATTTTTGGTGCTGCTTTTCTACCAGTGCCGTAACTAATTATTTGGTAAATTTTTATTATGCTTTAATTAAAAATAAAAGCATACAGAGAATGAAATGCTACAGAGAATGAAAACACAATTATTTTGTGTAAATCACGTGGACTCATTTTCTCTAACATTGTTTATTTGTAGGAGGATCAGTACATGAGCTTGAACAACGGTCAGCAAACTTTTCCTGAAAGGACTAGGTAGTAAATATTTTAGGCTTTGAAGGCCATAGAATCTCTGTCATAGTTATTCAACTTTGCCATTTTAGCATAAAAGCAGACATAAATAATACAGAAACAAATGAGGGAGTCTGTGCTCCAATAAAACTTAATTTATTTGAATAATGACATTTGATATTTCCATTTTATATAATTTTAAGTGTTATAAAATGTCTTTTCCTTTTGTCCCCCAACTATTTAAAAACAGAAAGATGATTCTCAGCTTGAGGGCTGTACCCAAACAGGTGGCAGGGAGGATTTGGCCCAAGGCTTAATAGTTTGCCAACCTGTGAGCTAGACAGAACACAGTGACGGCTCGTGAAGATAAGAAAATATTTAACATAAATTTGTACCCATTTTATTAAATATCTAGGTGCATTCGTATTGGTTCTTTGTATTTTTTTTCTACATAATCCCTAAAATCTGTCTCTCATGATCCTAATTTAGGTCCTAGTCCAAGAAAGTCCCAACTCACAAATGCAGTTAGCATAGAGTTGCAATTTTAAAAAGTGAAATCTCACTTGAGCGACTCAAGCTTTAGCTACGTGGCTGACCTGATGCTAAATGTCAGTCAGTCTCCTGTTTATGTAGTTAATATAGAAAAAATACAATTCATACTCTTTGTTTAAATGTGAAATTAAGACATTTACAAAGATTGTCATGAGTTTAGAAGAAACCGGCCCCTTAGCCAGCAATGGGATGGTATAATTCTACTGTGTTGAGTATTTCACCCCAGGGCCAGTGGTCTCACTGGGTAAGATTTTCCACTGAGCCTCTTGACATTCTTTCATATAAAGAATTTTTTAGTCACCCTTCATTTACATTTGATATTCTTATTTCTACACTAATACTGATTCTTAAGACATTATTGATGTATTAGAAATTATAGCCCTTGCTAGAAACAAAGGGATGAGATGATGTTAAACCAAAGAAGCCAGGAAGCTGCTTCTGTGTATAACATTTGTTGACTAAATCAAACATAAGTTGTTAGGACCAGTCTTGCTCTAAGTGTTTATACTGATAGAACTATTTCCAGCCAAACCCTCATTAAGAGTGAGTGAGTGAGAGAGAGAGAGAGAGAGAGAGAGAGAGATATCAAGTAGTCTACAAAGACATCAACAGGTTTCTCCCAACAGAATTCCTGTTTCACATGTATTTAACTTGCTTGTTAAACTATGTAGCAAGCTGTGCCATTGACCTCTCAAGATGTAGATAAATGCACGTCCTTCTCTGTGTTCCTTATTCGAAGGTCTTGGCATATCTTTCATACCCAGGAAAAGCTCTGAAATGAGCACATTTCCATAGCTGACTCGATTGGTAGTAGTCAACAGGGCCAGCTACATAATTCAACAGGCCCAGTGCAAACTAAAACTGTGGGTCCCCTTTTTCAAAACATAGGAAAAACTGCTATTAAAGTTATTAAAATAAAAGGCGTTTTCCTTTCCATCACACTTTCTCTCTCGACCTATGTTACTGTTTTTTGTGGTTGTTTCTGTTTTTTTTTTGTTTGTTTTTTTTTTGGGGGGGAGGTGCATGGTCCGGACCGAACCTGGGGGGAATTCTACCACTGAGCTACCCTTGCGCCGCCATGTATTAGTGTTTTTCATTTGCTATTTACTATTGTGCTCCTTTGACGTGGGATCCTCACGGAGGGTGCAGAGCCTCACAGACAACCAGGTGCAGCTTCCTGAGACTTGAACCACCTCCTGGACTGAAGAGGTTTGACCTTGGCAGAGGCAGGGATGTCATTTCCCTTTTCCACGGGGTCTCTGCTTCAAGCTAGACAAGCTCTCCCTAAGGGTATTGCAGCCTCCGAAAGGGCGCACTTAGTACCTGGATCAGGGTGAGCCCTTGAGGGCCCAGCCCAGTGCTGGCTGAGCATGCTGTGCGCTCCTGGGCCTGGGGTAAGGACGGCAGCCACCTCCGCCCTTCCCAAGATGGGGCTGGCGCAGGTGAGCTACCCTAACATGCCTCACCCACTGGCCGGGATGGGGGGCAAAGGTGGAGTGCAGGTCGGGGGTCCGAGAATCTCTGTAGGCAGGTGGGAAGCTGCAGAAGTTGGTATTCTGTTCGAGCGGAGGTGCTAAGATTTCCAGCACTTCTTCATCATCCCATCAGACTCACTGACAAAACACAAACTCAAAGAGAAAAGTAGTAAGAGAGTGACCGCAGGGCATCAGCCCTCCAGTGCAGGTCTCCTCTCAGCATGGGGCGCTGCGCCGCCACGCTGGCTGTACACCCAGGAGCCAGGCCTGGTACCAACATTTACTGGGGTCTTATTATCTACCAACATACTATTCTAATCACTTCACATTAAACCCAATTCTCACAACAACTTTGTGAGGTACCAAGGAAACCAAGTTACAAACACATGAAATAAATTCCCCAAGGTCAGAATGTCGGCGTGGGGCAATGCCAGGATCCTAATTAGACAGATTTCGGAGGCCTAGCTCTAAACTAGCACGTAGGACAGCGTGATTCCGCTAACAGCCATCGGAGATTTTGTACTTGGAACCAGCCACTCTGGGGCGTCCCCTTTCCCCCAGAAATGTACTTCTATGACCCTTTGTATTTCCATCAAAACTTGCTTCTCTTTTGGATACCAGAAAGCACTTAGTGCAATAGGATGTTAAAACACATAGAAAATGCTCAATAAACTGTAGCTCTTGTTATTCTTTAAAAACTCTGCTTATGCATTTATCCATTCTGTTAAATGCCTGTGAAGTAAGCTTTTTTAAGCTGGTAATGGTTTAATGCTTACTCTTACCAGGTATATACTACAAAAGAGGGAACAATACATTTCAATCACAACTGTTAAGGCATTGCGGATGTTTTAAGATGGTTGAAACTTTTAAAATCCTTCAGATCCCATAAATCAATACATTGTCTTTGAAGGTATCTCTATCTTGGAACCATATTTATAAATTAGTGAATAAATAAATAACTATCCCATATACTGATTGGAATACACACTCTAAAACCTACAAACCTCTTGGCTATATAGTTCTTACAACAACTTTATGAGGAACGTATCATTAATGGCTCCTAGGTTGTGCAGCCAAGAAACCCCATGACAAATATACTCAAATATATTAAGTCATTTCCTGAGTTCACAAAGATACTATGGGGTAATGTCGAGATTCTAACTTGGGTTGAATCCAAGGTCCTCAGTCTAAACCAGAACATATTTCTAATACTATAGATTGCTCTAATATCCATTAGTAATATTAAAATCTAAATAAATTTAAATTAGAATTTCATGTAAATTCAAAACAAAAACTAAGACTTTAGTTTCCCTTGAACATCTTCACTCAACATAGAATCCAAGTTCATTATAAAATTAAATTTAAGCATAAAATATTTATTGAGCACCGACTCAATAAGGTCCATAAAATGAAAGAAATCCAAGTGATTGAGGAGGTTCCATTCTAGCCAGTAATTCTAGTTTTCTTTAAATTGCCTGTTGTAGGTTGGACATTATTTTTTAATTCTTTTAATTGTATAATATATATGCAAAGCAAAGAAACTTATTTTATCGTATAATGTAATAAATATGCAAAGAAGAGTTTTCAAAGCACTCTTCAACAAGTAGTTACAGGACAGATCCCAGAGTTTGTCATGGGCTACCATACCATCAGTTCAGATTTTTCCTTCTAGCTGCTCCAGAACATGGGAGGCTAGAAAGAATAAATATTTGTTTTAATCATCACAACCGACTTTTTTTTCTTTTTTGTGAAAAATGACATATATCCAAAAAAGCAATAGATTTCAAAGCACAGCGCAAAAATTAGCTGTAGAACAGATTTCAGAGTTGGGTATGGGTTACAATTCCTCAATTTCGGGATTTTACTTCTAGCTACTCTAAGATATGGGAGACTAAAAGAAATATCATTTTGATGATTCAGCAATTATATTCTTTTGTTAAACCCTAGCTTTTCTGTATAACTTGGAAAAATTTTAAAGAGTTTATCATCAAGATAACCAATAGACAATTATAACTATTTTACTAAGATGAGAGGTTTTGTCATCCAATGTCGAAGTAAATGAGATAGTATACTTGTTTCAGTCACCATTATAATATTTGTAAATGGTGATTCCTTTCCTCTCGCACTTTTTCTTTTAACAGCTGCTAACTGTGACAATTTATCATCAGCTAAGGGGGAAGTTAAGCAGCTGTCTGCCCAACTCCAGCCAGTCTTCTGCCATGATCCCTTGGCTTAGCTTCCCCTGAAAAGCGGTAAGCTCCATATTAAACAAAATAAACTGAAAATCATTATTATTTCTACTGCCAGTCCTTCTCAGAAGTTCTAATATTAATATCCAGTTTTCCACTAACGTTATTTTACTCACGGAGTCACTTTAAAGCTAATTACGATGTAAACTGTAAGATTATTATCTCATCACTTATATTTTAATATATTTACATACTTTCTAAATTAAAATAATATTTAAAGCTAAGCAAAGCTAATGTTTAAAAAAGTTGAGGTTCTTATTTTTTAATTTGTTTTTTAAGATACAGAGACACACTCAATTCTTTTATGGCCCAAATAATTCTTTTAAAATAGGTTATTGAAGCAAAAGAAAACACACATTTGAGTTTCGAAAAAACAAATGTTAAAGAAACTTGTGGGAACTGGTTCATGTCCCCCACAAAGACATGTTCAGTTCCTAGTCCCCAGTCCTGGGAGTGTGAACTCATTTGTAAATAGGACCTTCACAGTTCCTATTTGGATGAAGCCAAATTTAATTAGGGTGGGCCTTAATCCAATATGGCTGACGTCCATATAAGCAGAGGAAATTCAGACACAGTCAGTCAATAGAAACCAGAGAAGGAGACAAAACGAGGCAGATGCCATGTCAGAGAGGTAGAGACAGAGCCACCACCAGAATGCCTCAGACTTCAGGAAAAATAAGGCCTGCAGATACTTTGAAGACGGACTTCTATTCTCCCCAAATTAAAAGAGAAGAAATTCCTGTTGTTTAAGTTGACAAGTTTGTGATATTTTTCACAACAGACCTGCAAAACTAAGACAGACATCTACAAAAAGAAATGGAAGCCAATCTTAAAGCTTTTTAAATTTCGTTTACAAAATCTGAAATTTTATGTGATTTATAATTTGAATAGTGGGACAAAGATGCCAACGGCGACAATGTGTCATATTCAAAGAAGTGAGCACTAGTTTTGAAATCTAACAGACTGGGTTTGCTTTCTGGCTCCATACGTTCCAGCAGGGTGAGATGGGGCTTACGACATAAACTTTCTGAGTATTTTATTTCATTGAATAGAAAAGAGTGATACTGGTATCTACGTAGGCAAAGTAGTTGATATTTAGAAGCATTTCATATATTCTAAATATTACCACTATTATTTTTATTATTATTACTATTTTTATTAATAAGAGGGCTAGATTTTCAAAATATGAAAATCTTATAGATGAAAGACCCAAAAATGCACATTCCAAGAACCTAAGTTTATGTAGTTAAGGAATTTGGCTGAGAGGAACACATGGACATAAGATAGACTGATTCCAACCCCATGCCAGGATCTCTGAATACATGTCAAAATGTGATTCATAATAATAGTTTCTTGAAAACCCATTTTGATTCAGACCCTGTTAGGAACTTTTATATATATATTCTTTCAGGTAATTCTCAAATTAAGAGTCACATAACTATTGAGTGAAATAGCAAAATACATACTCAGTTTTAATTTCAAAGCCCATGTGCCTTCTTGTGTGCCTTGATAGAGATACTTGTACCATATAAAAATAGGAACTGCATTTAAGAGGAAGCAAAGTGTGTAAAAAGGTTTATTTTGGAGAAATAAAAATACTTGTTACAGTACAGTTGTAGGTTGATTAAGAAAAATGTGTATTTCATGGCAATTTCCTTTATGTTTCCATGGGGGTAAAGGCTAGTCAAATATGCCTTTCTTGAATCACCTTTGTTTTTGGTATAAGATGAGTTTTTACAAAATTTAATTTCTTTGCAACCCCATTCATTTAATATATATATAATAAGTGTGTGTCATTTGTCATAAGGTATTGTCTATGAAGAAAAAATGCTTTAAAAATCAATACATTATTGGAATAATCTGGGGATTTTTTATTGAATCTCTATAAAAAGTCATCCTTGAACTTTCTTCCTCAAGTATTCCTTGAATTAATTTCTAGCTTTTTACTTTTGGAATTACCTCTCATTTTTTTAAAATCACTTTCAATATTTCAATTTTATCTGTCTTTTAGCATTCTGTTTTAATTTTGAATGATAGAGAATCTGATAAAAAAGTTAAATTGTTAACTAAATTGTACTTTCATTACATAGAATTATTTTAGTTCAACTTATGTGAGAACTTATTAGGTCTTTTTTTTTCATCAGTATCTTCTGCCTACTTCATAAACCATAGAAAATGTGACGAAACGTGTTTCTGCAGACATACTACTTTAGTTTCTGTAAAATGTACTTGACATTTGGAAGTCATGGCAAAATTATATCTTTGGTCCTTTACTTTTTTTTTTTACATATTTAAATCTAATAGCTGTTTTTCTTTTTTTGTCATCATTACAGCTTATAATAGTTTACAGTAATGAAGTTCCAGTATTCTTCAATTTTTTCCTAAGATGCAAAATATGCTCAGATAAAATAAGATTATTAATTAAAATGAAATCAATCTTAGCTTTAATATTGTTCTGAGTTTATGTTCTTTTAGGTTTTGAAAGCCAATTTTCACATCTTTATAAGAAATTGATCTTTGTTATTATACTCTTGTTTACCCGTGGGTTCTTGGTTAAAGGAGGAAAGGGCGTAACCTAATTCTATGACAATTTATGTAAGGGGAGAAGCAACTATTGTAGCTATTCTTACTCCACTAAGATAAATGAAATTATCAGTGTTTTGGTTTGGTTGAAAGCTCCCAGAATGCAGTATAACAGAAAAGGGTTGGCTTTTACAGTGAAGATTTATTAGCTCACAATTTAGAATTCTAAGGTTGTGAAAATGTCCAACTCAAAGAATCAGCATGACAATACCTGGACTCTGAAGGTAGGCTGCTGGCATCTAGGACACCTGTCATATGGGAGGGAACACGGCTGATGTCTGCTGGTCCTTCTCTCTAGGGTTTTGTTGTTTTCAGCTTCTGGTTTCTGTGGCTTCCTCTCTGTTTTCTATGGGTCCTCTCTTACTGCTCTAGGGCTTTTCTTTAATCTTCTCTTAATTTCAACTCTTAACTTCTGTATATATATTTTTCCTCTTATAAAGGACTTTAGTAAAAGGGTTAAGACCCACCTTGAATGGGGTGGGTCACATCTCAATTGAAACAACCTAATCAAAGACCCACTATAATAGATCTACACCCATAGGGACGGATTTAAAAAGCATGACTTTTTCTGGGATATATACAACTTCAAACTACCACAATCAGTGCTATAAAGCATGACTGCTAAGCAATTATGTGTGTGCCTAAGTATATGTATGCATACATATAAACATTGAATTTTACACATTTAGAATAGAATAAAGTATAAATAAGAAGTCTGATCTTGGTCATAAACATTTTCAGTGCTTAACAAACATTTCAAGAAAGCTCAGGGAGAATTCTTAGATTGGTCCATAGAGTGGATAACAGAGTACTTCTGATTTAGACCTTTCAGCAGGTATTTGAGAGATTAAAGTAAGGAAAAGCTATGTTTCAACATTCTATCATTTTAAATCTTCAAAAAGTACCCCCACCTCAGAAGGGACTTTATAGGATCTTAATTTGTACATTTCTTATTGTTTCTTAGAGATAGCTTCAATTTATCTTTTATCTCTTAGGTCCAATACTTTTTATGGAGCATGGGATTTGGGAAGTATCATATGGATCATTTTAGTCTCTTGGTTGCTCAAGCAAATACAATGTAATAGGTTGATTTCAACAATGGGACTTTCTTGGCTCACAGTTTCGGAGCCAGGATAAAGTCCAGATCAAGGCATCATAAAGGTGATTGTTTCTTCCTGAAGACTGGAGTTCTGGGGCTGGCTGCTGGTGGTCCTTGGTTCCTGTGTCACCTAGCAGTGCACTCGGTGGCCTCTCCTTTTTCTTCAGCTTCTGGCTGTTCCTTCTGTGGCTTTCTCTCTTCGTCTGAATTGCATTCTGCTTCTAAAGGACTCCACTTAGAGGATCAAAATCCTTCCTCATTGAGTTGGGTCACACCTTAACTGCGGTGACGTCATTAAAAGGTCCTACTTACAAAGGGTTCACTCACAGAAAACGGATTCTGTTTAAGAACATGTTGTTCTGGGCCACACACTGCTCCAAAGCAGCACAACGTGAAATGTTATAAATATACATGTTTCTGTTTTTTAAAAAACTGTAAGATCAGTGATTAGGATTATCATGAGAAACAATAAAAATGCTATTTTTCTTTTACTAATCACAAAATTATTCTTCCTCCTACATTAGAAAATAAAATCAGGGATCATTAAACATAGGAAATAGTAACATAATGGATATATTTATGAATGAGAATGAAGTAAATAAGATCTTTGTCTCTAAATCCAAATTATCCACAGTATTATCCATAAATATTATAAACAAGTAAAAGCTTGCTCCATGTATTCTAAACGCATGTAAATTTCAGGGTAAAAACAGAACCAATAACTCCTAACTTTGAAGGTCTACTGCAATCCTGTGATTCGATGTAATTCCAAAATGTCACTAAAAATGAAATGAAAAATAAATAATAAATCATCCATGGCAAAATTTGGGAGCTGTAAGGACTGGTAATACATACCAAGACATAGTTTTTCTAATGTTGAAATTAAAAGGAATTTATCGGTAATAATCGTTGGAAATATGCTGATTATTTTACTAACTAGATTATAATATTCATATAAAATTAAAAAGACAAAAAAGCTGTAGTTAAGAACGATACAAGCATTGAGAATATATGTAGAATTAGCAAGAGTTTGCATAGCAGACTAGAGCCTAAGGGATAGCATTCCATTTAATCTGCTTTCCTTTTCATGCTTCAGTATATTATCTTTTAAAAATATATATTTAAGAGGTGGCTATCAAACTGTTTCAAAAAGCAAAATATTACACAATTAAGCATAGTATTATCTCAGCATTTCCATATTTTGAATCTCCGTGATATACTATATCTGGTACTTCTGTAACTCTAAGTGGCCTTTCTTGGTAAACACGTCACCGCAGAAATGTAATATATGGCATCCGCATGGTTTCCTGCATTATGTGTGTGGGTTGTGGTTGTTGCTTCAGTTCCCATGACTATTAAGTAAGGAAGTTGGGTCTAATTCCTGGCAGCATAGTAGTTTATCCATTACATTAAAGAGCTGATCATATTTCAAAATGTTTTTCTAAGATCATTACAAAAATAAAAAACAAATGGCAGGGTTATCAGCTTTCATTACCAATGGCCCAGCAAATGTTTAAAAAGAAAATGCTAAAATTAGCCACAGGAAGCAATAATTTCTATGACATATTGTAGGGCTGTTTACTTAGTGTCTAAGTAATATATTTTTGATCAAAGGTAAACAGTTTAAAAAGTTACATTTGTGTCGTTGGGGTGGAGGGGCGAGGAAATTGCTATTCCCCGAAGGCTGATGTACCTTGTAAAGCAATCGGTCTTCAAACCTGCAATGAAAGAGAGCCAACAACAGCACTGAATTACAATATGAGACCCTGGAGAGGCTGTTCATTATACAATTTGCTGTAGTGGTTTGCAGATGTCTCATTTGTGGGTCAGATTATGCACTTAAAAAAATTATGTTGCATAGCACTGGTTATAAGTTCTTATCCGACTTCTGTCACCGTTTTCTATGTAAACAGCACAAGGTCTATTTTGAGCAAACTCATACACTGCACCCCTGATGTTTCAAAACGGTCACTGATGAAAGACTTTCTGCACTCTGGCTCTGAAAGCAAGTAAGGTACTTATTAGAAAATGGCCCTTTTATATAGTGCATCCAACTATAACATTGGAAGGCTGGACTTGTAACCACTTTATAGAGAAAGTGCCCCAGAGTACACGGTGAGTTGATCAGCAAAATGCCAACTCCAAGCTGCAATGAGGCAGTCATTTCAAATGACCCATTTTGGCACGTTTTATTTTAAGGATGTAATGCTGTAGCACATGTATAGTGTTTGCTAAAGTTCATAAAACTTCCCTTATAAACCAGGGAGTCTTACTCAGAGAATACTTGCATCACAGTTTTGTTCAAGAGATGTTTCAATGGAGGTCATATTCAGTCAAAAAGACTCTAATGAGCTAAGCTCCTCTTTTTCTTAATTTGGAAAAAAAAAAGTTGTCATTATGACATGGGAAGTACTATAGTACTTTTGTAATCATCTACAATGCTCATTAGTCTTCTTATTATACCTGAAGCACTTGTATTTGTTGAAGTAGAAGCAGCTGAGATAAAAGAAATTTAAAAGTGAAATCATTACACATTTGAGTTAGTGCCTTTTTTAAACTGGTAAATAGGTTCTATTACTTTAATGAGCTGATGCCCCAAACACTGAAAATTGATTCATATTCCATAATCTCATTTGAACCTCTGATAAAAACAATGGTGTGAGTCATAAGAAAAAAAATTTGCTCACTCCTTGTTCTTTAGTCTGTCCTCAATTTGGGAAACTATAGCCAAACTTTACAAATGGCTTTGTAGTAATTTTACCACCCAGTTCTACAATTCTAATTTTTTCAAAAAGTTTTTTTCTGCCTTTCTCACAATTCCCCAGAACATTGCAAATTCTACAATTCTAATTTATTTTCCAGATTAGGATTCTAAAGGAAAATATATTTAATGAATATTTTTATATTTGAGTATTAATTTTATGTAATCTAATCCATAAAACCCTTAAAAGGTGCTTGTAATTTAAGAACATATAAACATGTTAAAATTAAAAGGAACTGTGACAAAATTGTGCAGAACTAAATACACACACAAATGAATACAACTAGGGAAAACTGAATAAGACTGGTAGAATATATTGATGTAAATATCTTTTATACTATACTTTATCATGAGGAAATTAGATAAAGTAAGTGCCCATGGGATCTCTCTGAAGTATTTTTTAAACCGCAAACGAATCTATCATAATCTCAATTAAAGTTAATTGCTACATCATTACTGTTTTCTCTATGTCTACAGCCTCTGCTTTTTACTAAAGGCATAGGGGTTTTGATTTTTTTTTGAATAGCTGCACTAGCTATTTTTATACAAAACACAGGTTAAGAAAATATATCCTAACTTTTGTATAATAGAAGTAAAGTATATTTAGATGATGAAACTTTCTAAGGTAGTATAGTGTTAATTTAGAAGCAATGTGTGAGAGAGAGAGGGAGAGTGGAGACAAATGTCCCAACATTTGAGAAGAGAAAATTTCTCATTCCCCCATACATTTTTATTGCACCTGGTGAAATCATGTTATCAGCCACTATTTTGCTATGTGTTGATGTTGATTTGATTTTAAGATAATGCAAACCAGCTTTATATTGCATTTTAAAAGTCAAAAGAAACATGGGAAAGGGAATGTGTGCATTATAGATCCGGTCCTGGAGGAAGGCATCACTCTTAATTAAAGATACTAAAGTGATACATGGTGCTGTAGGAAAAGTACCAAATCAAAGAAATGAAAACATTTGTGACTTGATAGTTTCCTTTCTGTGACCTTAACTATGCTAATTTGTCTTTGATAAATTGAGACAGGGACTGTCAAATTAAATGGTCAATATACTCATTATTTAAAGAAAACATTTTTGTAGCAATAATCTTGGATGTGTTTAAGATATAACCCCTTCTGTGGAGGATGTATTCTAATAAGTTCTGCTCAGCTCTCCAGAGCCTATAAGGTTTCATAGCTAGTTTCTAAAGTGGGTAGCGGGGATGGCATTAAAGTTCTAGCTGCGTGATGTTAAACAAATGGCAAATTTCAGGAATTACATCACCACGCAATCTATCTTGATTAAATAATAAAACCATAATTAACACTAACCTTTTTAACATGTTCAAGTAAACAAGATCCCTAAGAAGAAGGCTCAGCTCTTATATTTACAGGTGTTTTGTATTTCCTTACTATTACCAGATTAGTTAAGATAATGAGACCTAACTCCTTATGGTAAAGACTGACTTCCCATTAACAGCTAAAGTATCTTGTAGCTACAGTAAACCCACAGGTGAGTATTTTACTACAGATTCATAAGACTAAGACAAGGACTTGATTTTGTGGGTGGACATTAGCTTCGAGTCATTGCAGTTGTTAGAATTCAGTTTCCTTTTAAATTCCATATGTATGCTTACCTATATTTAAGCTTCTTTAGAGATTTCAAAGCTTCTTTGGAGATTTCAAAGCACCAAGGGCAAGCGCATTTTCTTGGAAACCTGCAGAGAGAGATAGCGAGAGCAAGAGAGAGTGAGAGAGAGGGAGAGAGGGGGCAGGGGGAAAGAACTTTGTAAGTCAGGGAACCATTATTGATTCTTTGTAATTTGTGTCTGCACTAAGCCAAAACTGCAGTAGAAAACATGAAATAATCAAATGCCCAAATGGTATTTAGTATCCTCAAATGATCGGGCAGTTTATTGTTGTGAGGTTTGCAGCTATTGAGATAGCTGATGTTCCCAAAAGTCATAAAAAATGTTTCATGTACATTTGTTTGTTTGTTTGTGTTTGGTTTTGATTTGTTTTGATTGGCTTTTAGAATTTCCAAGCTATAGATAGACGGATAAATGGATTTATTATAGGAATTAGCTCTCACAGCCGTGAAGATTGGCAAATCTGGATTTCATGGGAGAGATCACAAGCTGGGAGCACAATGAAGATGAAGACGGAGTTGGATTCCCCAGGAGAAGCTGGCTGGCTGAAGCAGAGAGAAAAGTTCTGACTGCTGCAAACCTCAATTCTTGCTTTAAAGGCCGTCAACATGATGAGGAGACTCCTCCCATTGCTGAAGGCCATCTCCTTTGTTGGTTGTAGATGTTAACAGTCTTGGATCAAATCCATCTAGGATATACCCCCATAGTATCAGGCCAGAAGGGTACACCATAACCCGGTCAAGTTAACACATGAAATTAGCCATCACAGCAGGATAGGACATTAAATGTATTTTAGTTTGTGGTTTGTTATTGTAATTTTAAGCATTTAGCTATATGGAGTGCGGCCCTGCTTTGTGCTCTTATACCAAGCTGGCCTGTTAAGCTAGAAATATAGAGATCTTTTCTTTTGTAGACATAGGTACACTTTCCTTGGAGCTCCTCAGCCACAACTATGAAACTACTGACCCTGCATTGACCCCTGCCTCCCTAATTCTATATAGCTTTCCTTTATTTTGCCTTCTAAGTTTCAGGGATCTGTTTATACTTCATTTCTCCCGACGTGAATATGAGCAGTTTGAAAAGAGGCATTTCTTATTATTTATTATTGTTCTTCGGAATTCTAGAGTACCTGTCACTTAGTCACTCAAGAAAATGCATGTTCAGTTTTTTGTTTGTTTGTTTTATTTTTAAGCATTTTTATTATAAAACTAAATAGACCAAATAATAACTGAGATATTGCAAAAATATAAAATCATTCATTTACTGCCTTGCTATCCCACTATAACCAAAGCTAACAATTTTACTTCGTCATTTCTTTAATTATATGATGGTGCATTACTTGCAGCCATAATCACACCCATTCATATACTTCTTTATCTTGTTTTACTTAATATAACATTTTCTCATGTTTTTCATAATATCTGTTACTAGTATGGAGTATACAAATCATTATTCATTGACTATCGCCCTAGACCAGGGCTTGCCAAACTATGATCCAAGAATTACATTTGGTCAATGGTCTATTTTTGTATAGTCCACAGGCTAAAAATAGTTTTTACATTTTTAAAAGGTTGTAAAGAAAAAAAGAACATGTGATGAGATTGCATATAGCTCTCAAAATCTAAAATATTTACT